>PVIR01002373.1:0-103086 GCA_004026965.1 Petromus typicus
TTACTTTTTTGTTACAATCTCAACATTGTCCCCTTTCACCTTATTTTACATTGAGCATTTTCTATTTCACAATATATAACATACAATGCTAGGACTCATTTACATCTTCATTTTCTCATACCAGAGAAAATATGTGTTTTTTAACTGGGGATTCCAGGCCATTTACATGGAGAGTCATTACTGAGAGCTATTGATTTTTGCTTTGTCCTTCTTTGCCTGTTGACAACTCTTTTATTTCTCTTTTTTTCTTAAATCCCTTGCCTTGTTGGCTACTAATTCCACCTGTTATTTTGTGCTTGTTTTCTTCGTTGTCTCTGTCCTGGATATTTTCAAGTGTTTTTCAGAGTGCTAGTGTGTTGTTCATGTATCTCTTGAGGTGTTCTTTGTTTTGGAATGTCTTTATTTCTCCATCAATTTTGAGAGATAGTATTGGAGGACATATTAGTCTGGTTTGGCAGTTGTTTCCTTTTAGGGCCTGAAATACTTCTCTCCAAGCTCTCCTGGCCTTTAAAGTTTGTGTTGAAAAGTCTGCTGTAATCCTGACGGGTTTAACTTTACATGTTACTTTTTACTGTTCACTGACAGCTTTTAAGATTCTGTCTTTCTGTTGGACATTTGGGATTTTGAAAAGATGTGTCATGGAGAGCTTTTTTCCTTCTGAGTTATTTAGAGTTCTGTAATCCTTTCTTACTTGTAAAGTGAAATATTTCCTCAGACTTAGAAAATTTTCTATAAACTGATTTTTAAAAATTTCATGCACAATATCTTCTGATGTCTTGCTCCAGTTAGAATTAGGTTAGTCTTCTAAGTATCACCTTGTTGTTGCTGGATGACTTTATCTGTTCTATTGCCAGTTGAGGCTTTTCTAAATAATTCATTGTGGGTTTTTTTGTCCTCAATTTCATAAATCCTGTCTTCACATTGACCATCTTTTCAATTTAAGTTTTGTACAATATTTTTTAATCTCTGATATTTTCTGGTACATTTAGGTGGAGTCTATATCTTTGCTAAGTTTGCCATTCATGTCTTGAATGGTTTAGGAGCTCTTCCAATTTTCTTTTTTTTTTCTCCCATATCCACATTGGTCACTTTGTATGTTACTCTATGTCCTACCATCTTTGGGTCACGGTCTTTTGTGAAGTCAGCAAGTATATTTTTATTATAGTCATTTCATTCATATTTACTTCCTGGTGTTTGCTTTCCTTTCCACTGGTGCCCCTTAGATTTGCTGTGGGCTAAGAGGAAGACTTTGTGAGCCATTTGTTTTTTCATATACATGTTTTCGTATTTCTGTGGCTCCTATATTAGATACACACACACACACACACACACACACACACACACATATGTGTGTGTGTGTGTGTGTGTGTGTGTTTACTCCACCACTGGACTGGCAGGATTATTCTTAAAAGAAAATTAAAAAGAAGTGTATCATACAAGCATGATGTTATATCCCAAACAATAATCTTCCTCACAAAAACCTTCATAAAAGCAGAATTATTAGAACACGCATATTGTTTATATGAAATTTAACAGGGCAACTGCTACCCAGACAAAAACGTTTCCCACATCTCTTATTTTTCACATAAGTCTCTGCTTCCTTGAACCATTTTTATAATTATGGTTAGTCTGTATAAAAAAATAAGCTGAGCTTAATGCTGCAATACAAAAAAATCAAAAAATATAAGCAGAGCTTGATTTTGCAATACCAAGAATTCAATGGACTAAAAGTATAGAGACCATAAAATTATGTAAGGATTGTACTAGAATTTAGCATTTATAGGAAGTATTTAAGCTTTATTATTAATTACTGCACACTTTGGAAGAAACTTTTCAATCTCTCTTTCATAAAATGGAAGAAACAATTTTTGTCTGTCTGGCAAAATAGAGATGTCCCGGTAGAAAAAGGAAAATTACTTGAAAGTGTTTTATTGAGTAGAGTTAATTACTTCATTTACTATATTTATAATGTATCCCTCTACTGACCAATTCAGTACTAAAGTGTTCAAGACAGGAAATTGATTTTGAAATTGTTTTGGAGATAGTGGTAAGTAGGGTTATGTTAAAAATAGAAAAGAGAGTTTTCAAGTAAGATCATGAATGCTTCTACCTAATAGAGAAATGTAAACTATATATTCATTTTTATTAATATCATAAGTCATGTAGTCTAACTTATCTCAAGTTCATTTGAAATAATTGTGGTTTGGAATTGTCAACCCTCTGTCAATTTAGAAGACAGAAAATGTTTACCAAAATAATGACTTTATATCTAGAATAATTGATTTGGAGATTTTCTGGGATGATTAGGAAGCAAGACCATTTATTATTAAGATTGTCGCACATCATGACTGTAATTTTGTATCTTTTTCATAAAAGAGAATATTTATCTTTCATTTTCTGAGAAAAACAGGGCAGGCATCCAGCTTATTCAAAATAGCATCATCATTAAGCAACAAGTTCAAAAGGAGTTGGCTGCACAGCCTGTCCCTTTACCTCACCAGGCTCTGTCCCTTTACCTTAATCAGGCTCTGTCAGATCACCTGAGTGCACCTGGCTTCAGAGCTGTGTTGCAGTACAAGACATGTGAGCGCAAATATCATAGGATCTGCAGTGAGATCACACATTTGCCCTCTACTGATTCCTGTGAAATAATCAAATACCAAGGGCTTGCAGACTACGGGAAGGTATGTTCTGCCAGACTCCCATGCAAAGCAGTAGGCGAGGGAGAGTGGGGCTTGCAGGGATAGACATGTCTAACACTTGCCCAGTACTCATGCACAATACTGACCGGAAGAACCCATGTTACTAAATCTGGCTGTTATTTGTCAAGCTATGGACTGGCTTGTCTTTCTGAATAAGATGTTCATTTCAATATACAGCTGTTGCTTTGTTTGCTTTATCTGGTTTGATAAAATTTCAGTAATGATACACACAGATTTCACATTCAGAAAACTAGAAAACCCCTTCTTAATGAGAAATTAGATAACTACACTCAAACATTTCAATAAAGCATCAAGGAACTGATTTTCTGT
Organism: Petromus typicus; assembly: GCA_004026965.1. Lineage (NCBI taxonomy): Eukaryota > Metazoa > Chordata > Mammalia > Rodentia > Petromuridae > Petromus > Petromus typicus. Next base: position 3,033 of record PVIR01002373.1, read on the forward strand.
TTACAGGTTATTCTAGCTGGTTTAAGTCATAGAATATTATTGGCAAAATGTCTACAATCATTGTTCTTTGTCAAAAGATATTGTATGACAATTGAAAATGTTGGATTTTACATTTTATCCAAAACATTTTCCTAAAGCTTCCAAAAATTGTTTTAATATTTCATCCCTTCCACCTTCTCATTTATTCTTTTATTTAAAACATTTGTTCTTATCTATATTTCAATAAATATTCTTAGTAAAATCCAAATGCTAAGATACTTATGAGTCACTGGAAGTTGAAGGAGAAATTTCTTAAGATAAAGTTGAACATTTCTCATAATTCATAGAACCACTTCCAGACAAAGTATTGAAAATCAGTGTCAAGCTTGTTCCTTCCTATTGATTGTTTATATCATAGACTCATCCATCTAAGAGGTAAAATCACTCAAAACAAATACAAAGTACAGTACATTTTCCTCAAATTGGGTAGAGAAACTTTCTGGAGTAAGACATTATCTAATTTCCTTTTCTAATGTTAGTAACATCTGTCATATTAAGATATACCACATCTACTATGTTTGGTTTATGTAAAACATGAAGCCTCAGAGCTTGACTTCTCAACAGGAACTGTAGGAAGGAATTAAAATAATGGCTTTCATGGTGAAAGACTGCTGTGATGACAGTAAGCTAATTTTCCAGGCCTGAGAATTTCAAAAAATGTTTTGACAACCAACAGTGAAATACTTTCATCCTTATTTCACTCTTACACTAAGTGCCAGGTTTTCATGCATTTGTAATCATGGACTTTTTCAAAAGCAAGACTATTAGCATTACTGATTTGTTTTCCATTGTCACATAAAAGTGCCTGATCCTTTGGAGTGTCCTGTGTACAGTTTTAAGATTCATTACAGTAATAATAGACTTCCAAGCAAAATACTGCAGCTGTTATAGTAGCCATACAGACATTAAAAGAAAATAGAAAACTTCACAGTCTACAAAGAAAAAATAGGCAGAGGTGAGATTTTTTTTGTGTGTGTGTGTGTGGTTTATAAGCAAAACAATGTATGAGGTCTCACACTGATATAACAAATAATAGAGGAATATTTTTACTTTATAGATTTAATCTGATGTTTTATTCTTATCAATGCTAATTCTGTAAAATCCAGTCTAATATAAGAAATGAGTTCAAAATCCTCACAATGGAGCAAAATGGATTATTTCGGTACTTTTCTCAAAAATTTGGAAATGTCTGTCAGCAATCTGCAATTATTCCACATTTTAAGATTCCTTTAGAGCTTCACTATGATACATTTATACATTTCTGATCATTTAATGCAACATTGGAAAATAAGACTTTGCCTTACTGACATAAATTCAATACAACATTAGCTTTTTTCATTACTCTGTGATAAACCACTGGATTTCATTATAGAAAACTAGACAACTTGTCCTTCTCTGTATACCAACTGTCCTGATAACAAATATGCCATTTGGGGAATAATGAAAACTGAGATGACACACCCAGACTTTAATAATCCAAGGCATAAATTGTATCAATGTCAATCTGGATAATCGAAACTAACTTTATGGTCTCTAGAGCTCCATGATAATTAATCATAATTAGTAGTTCACATGAGTCACATGCCAATATCTTCTTGTGCATTTATAGATATAGTGATGTAACAAATGCATAATGGTTTGAATGGTCACTATTCCCAGCTACACAATACCTCTGACACTGAATAAATTGAATACATCAAAGTGCAAAGGTCATGCATATTTCCACTTGATAATTAATAATCCTTTGCCAACATACTCTGTCACTTATACTGAATTGTTGACATTCCTGGAGTGTTTCATCTATTTCCATTTTATATGACTTCTAAGTGTCCCTCTCTGTATACGGATAACCGAGGTGACCTCGATCAGCTCTCTAGAAAATTTAATGCAATTCAGTTATAGACTGATCATTCTGATCACACAGCTACTTAACGACTATTCTAAACCATGGAACAACTGTCGTATAGGCAATAATGCTTCTTGTGTGGTACAGTACTAGTCAGACATTTACAGGAATAGGAAACATTCCTCAAATATAGGCTGATATATATGTATGGGTTATCTGTGATTCTTTTTCAACTCTACTTTTTTTTTTCTTTTTCTGAATCTACAATGCACCCAAAGTGAGAAACATCTCCCCAACATCACCCTGTCCTCAGTCTGCTGGACAGAGCTGTTTACTGAGGTTGCTTCTCACACAGGCTAAGCATAAATTCTCACATCTCAGGAGGTACCAGGCCGGGAGTGTCGTTCTGTGCGACATCTTTCCCAGAAGAGCTGAATGAGCGTATGATGCAATTTCATCGTACAGACACTGGTGACTGAACATTTCTCTACTTCAGCCAAAATGGTCTAAATTCAAGTCCTTAGAAAACCCAAGAACAGAACTATTATCTGAATTTTATGGGTATTGTAAAGAAGCTGTGCATTTTAAAATATTGAATGGAGCAGTCAGGAAGGCAATTAACTATGGAAGTAGAATTTGAAATCTGAACCCTGATTATACAGTTAAATATAAATGATTCTTCCACTTTATATTTCAGCTTCCACAGTATATCTTATGTTTTTATAGGTTAAAAATTTAAAAAAAATTACCTAAAATCGCTTTGGTCACCAAGAAAAATAATGATTTGCCTCCTTTCATAGGACTTATTAGTGGGAAATTTTGAATTACACTCAGGTATGTATGTATGCAATAATTTCTCCATTAAATTATTTTCTCTTGACTTTCATAAATAACTCATTGAGACTACAGGTTTTCAGTATAATTTCACTTTCAGGCTTATGTTGTGAAAAACAGGATGAATGTGATTGTTAAGAACCTGGAGGTCTAAAAAATTAAACTTCATGGGTTATATTCCTAAGCAACTACAGAAAAGAGCTGTATGTGAACTTCAGCAAATTACCTAACCTCTTTTTGCCCTACTTAAGTCTGGGAAATAGGGATAAAACAGCAGATTGCTGCAGACTTGGAGTTGGTATGCTTAAGTATTTGACATTATTTTTATTTTGTAAAGTTTTAAATTCAGTGAAAATTTTTGAAGTCCCCAGGCATATATCCTAGAAATAAAACTTGGGAGGTTTTCTTTTCTTTTTTTCTTTCCACATTAGTTACAAGGCCCACTTGAAATGTAGGAACAAAGAGGGCAAATTAAAGTGATTTCACAGTCACAGTCTGGCTATCTTACTGTGCCAAGACCCACGTGTTATAATAAAAGAACGAAAAGGTGAGACAATCTGTCTTAATAATGCCAAGTTTACTAATTTGTTATAAAGAGGTTTAGGGGATGAGAATTATAAAAATAAGATACTGAGACATTCCATCAGGGTTCCCATCTAAGAAAATATGTTAATTAGATGAGTAGAAGTCATGTCCTGTATTCTATAATCAACTCTTGCACATTGGCACATGAAATAATTTGAGATTCACTGTCTACACTGACACTGTGACCTTTCTGAGATAGTCTTTTATGTGAATAAGGTGTGCCTGGAACTCCCATCTTTGGGGCAGCTCGTGCCACTGTGCCTATAACCAGTAACTTTTTCAAGCCACTTTTCTTGAAGTTTAATCTGTAATTTATTAACTACTCTTCAGCAGCATACATTTTGCAAAATACTAATTAGCTGGCTCATGACAAGATTTAAATCTTCTACCAGACAGATACTGTTTCCTGTGGACTAAGATAGAACACGGTAATGGCAACAGATTGAGAATTGGTTCAGGACACAGCATTTCACTAAATTCCTTTCCTTTGTCTTCTCACATGGCACTCAAAGTCTGTTGTCCCCCATCTGTGGGTGCCAGGGTCAGGGTGCTAGAAGAGCTGGGAAGTCAGCAAAGGCAGCCCAAATGAAAGTCCTTCCATGTTGAGTCCTGCTGTTTCTCAAGATACAAGAGGTGCCTGGAAGTCCTGAGGGCTTGAAAAGTGTACAGTGAAGAAAAGAGTGCAGAGGAGGGACAGGACAGGATGGAGTGGAGGTACAAGATCTCAGAGCCTCTAGTGGCCTTTTACAAGGAACTTGGAGCCATAGTGTGTGGGTCAGGAGAACTTCACAGAAATTTTGGAGCTCTGAGATTCTCTTTTGCTTATTTATAGTTTTGATTCTAGAGGATACAGAGATTAAAGCAACAAATAGAACACTTACATGTTTGGTGATTGGTGGAAAAACTCTATCTAGCCACTTCCTCGGGGTAAAGTCCTACCATGCACTGTGCCATACTATCCATCCAAGGATGCCAATGGCAAGGGACTCTGCTCCTTACTTTGTAGAACAATAAGGTGAAATTAAACATTATTAGAGAACAGATCAACTGTTAAAGCAAAACAAAAACTGGAAAGGAGATTGAAAAATTTGCTTTTATAATGGCCTGAGACAGTAGGACACAGAGAAAGTTGTCCTGGACTGTTAGTAAGATGAACCTTGAGAGACAGAGTGGGTGTTAGCTACAAAGCAGATAAAATCTAATGTTACTGGATTGGCTGAAAATGAGAAGCAAGAATATGAAGCCATTTAGAACTAGTAAAATCACTATGGAAATTACTCAAAAACTAAAAGTAGAAATTCCATTAAGTCCAGGTCTTCCACTCGTATATGTCTTTCCCAAACAGCTAGCTGTCATACTACAGTATTAAAGCTGTCCCCATGATAGCCAAGTCTGCAATTGTGTCTTATACATCCATTGACAGATGAGTGAAAAAAAAAACATAGGATTTACACACGATAGAGCCATAAATGAAGAGCACCTCGAGGCATTCATAAGAAAATGTGGGCACCTTGAGAGCATGATGTTAAGTGCCATCAACATACACACAAGCTTAAATATTGCATGATTGCTCTTCTGTGAGAATCTCAGAATACAAATCCAGAGGAAAATAACAGACAGATAATAAGAAGCAGATCTTTCTGAGACAGAAAGGTGGCCAGAAATGGAGGGAATGTGGAAGGGAGAAGAAAAGGAGGAAGAAATGAAGAAAGATGTGTCGTGCACCTGTACCGCCCCACACAGAGAGAGTGAGTATCATGTACTGGAACTTGAACTGACTTGAAAAAGAAAACCGCTAAACCACATCAAGTAGACCAAGGACTAAGAGGTGCTCAAAGCTGAGGGATGAGTTGTAACCTCACGGTGCTTCCCAGAGCTGCACTGTGTCACACAGGCTGCTGCCTCAGTTTCTCACACTGCTGCTGGGACAGGACAGAGACTGAGCAACAGGAGAAGCTTCTGGACACGGGACTAGCAGAGACTGATGAGGAGCCCGTAGTTGTGACCAGGGGAGGATCCGCTTCCGTAATAGACCTTTCTCTGGTTGGCACTCCAGATGACAGTCCGCTTCTCCCCACGGAGGCTCCGTGCAGCCCCTGTTGTTCTCCCACATGGCGTATTTAAACATGGAAGCAACCACAGCAAAACAGAAGTTAAACACTGAAAAAACAGATTGTCCAAAGCAAAGGTGACTTCAGGTGTACTCAGAAAGACTTAAGCAAATTCTCAAATCCTCACTGCAAGGCTTGAGGATAACACATCGTGTCTGTAGACAGCAGCCCATCTATTCTGAGGACCGTGCTGAGCCACCTGGGTTAAGGTGTTAGGAAGGACAGTACTGGACACGTGCCACTTGAGGCACTGCTGACACCAGACAGGTTGCCTCTCTCAGCTGCCAGCTGTGCTGCATACAAATCTAAGGAGGAAGCGACTTTGCAATTTATACCGAAAGGTTAATTAACACAGGTGTACTGAATTTATACCCATTCTATTTATATACAGCACAGCTAACAATGTATTTTAGAGTCATTCAAAAATCAGTTCATTCCCCCAGACTAATTTCATGACAAACTTGCTCTTTAGGCTTTAGGTAACTGTCTCTGTCTCTGTCTCTTGTCTCTGTCTCTTGTCTCTGTCTCTGTCTCTCTCTCTCTCTCTCTCTCTCTCTCTCTTTCTCTTTCCTCTCTCTGCTCCCATATCTTTCATTTTACAATATTCATTATTTTCTGAAACTCATACTGAATCAAGCTATTTCCTCTAAAGTTTGTCATAGACCCTCCCATATATTCTGCTACTAGGGTAATGAATTTGATGAACCTTTCCTCATAAGTAGAAAACAAAAAACAATTCTAAACAAGAGTCACATACAGAAAGCTTCATATTCTTTTGGTAAATATGTCAATATAAAGGAAACAGCAAAATTATTATTGATTTAAGAACCCTAAGAAAAAAATTATAACTATCTTTCATTTTTGTTTCAGGTAAATGAGATAGCTCACAAGAGCTACCATTATTTTCTGATTATAATATTTATTATCAGTAGTAACTGAGAGAGTTTTCATAAATCATGAGAACCATCTAAGTATTAAAAACACTAAAAAATCCTTAACTTGTATACAATTTAATACTCAAGATTTTAGTTTTTCCTATAGATAGTTTCCATGTAGGAGGCATTATTACTATTATCCATTAATAATCTTCAACCCACTCAGACATATGTCTCCAGCTTCAACAAGAGAAGAAGGACCACTTTGCTAGCTACTGGATTTGGTGCACTCAAAATTCATAAAAGTTACAAGTAGAGTTCCAGAGTTGATTGGCTAGATAGACTAAAACTATTTGCTTCCAGCCAGGGATTTAGCTCAGTGGTTCTGGTGCCTGTCTTCCATGAGTAAGGGCCCAGGTTCGACTCCCAGTAACCACATATAATACTGTTGAGCATGGAGACTTATGCCCACCAGTAATAAGTACCACATTCCACAGTGCCAGGTGTGGTGGCTCACACCTGTAAGCCCAGCATGCAGGAGGATTGCTGAGTTTGAAGCTGAGCTCAGGGCCAGCATGAACTACAAAGCAAGACCTTGTCTAAAAAACACAACATAAAACAAAACAAAACAAACTCTCTGCTTCATCCCTTCCAGAAACAGACAATGTACACAATAGAAGTCAATAATTATAGGTGCTGCAAATTTATCTGCTGTAGAACAGCAGAAATCTGTTCTATACTCTGTGCAACTCAGTGTTGACAACATTATGAAAGTAAATACAAAAAGATCATTTCACCATTGCAGCCGTGCACATAGCATTAAATCATACTGTCATTTGTGTTAGTAGTGCTTGCTTCCATGAATGACATTTAAAATTTGTTTTATAACAAAAGTGTCAATATCCACAAGTAGGCTGACATGTCTACTCACTTGAAAGACATGATTTTTTGGTCAAAATCAGTGGAGTAAAATCATCAAAAATTTCCTTCTCAGAATAGTTTTGAATGCAATATAGAGGTGGAGTCATTTAAATTCTTTAAGAAACCACCAATGTTCTCCTGGGCCTCAGCACAGATTGTGGTTTCCTTCTGTTTTGTCTCCTTCTTAGACCCTGACACATGTTTAGCCATATTCATTTTTGGAGAGCTATTGTCTGCTTTTGCAATTTTTAATGCCTTTACACATTCTAGGCCTTCAGGATACATTTTCTTCCCTTTGCATATCTGGAAATTTTCTCCTAATAACATTTCAAATATATGCTTAAATCAAGTCTCTCTGGGGATGTTTGCAGAATTAGCCTCCCCTCCAGTCTTCAGAGGCCTGTTAGATGAGTCTGAAGTAGTATCCTGCAGCACTTTATTATGTATATTGCTTCCATTCTTCACCTCTGGAGTGGAATCACTTGATAATAGGAAATGTCATTATTTTTATCTTGCTATTTGTCTAATGCTTAGCAAAGTAATTTATGCATCTCTTATTCAGACTTGAGAGATTAGAAATAGTCAATGACTTACATTTAAAAATCACATTAATTCATCATGAGATGAAAGTTAGTATCTACTACTGACATGTGATGCTAATCACTTCATGCATCTTACTGTACTGTTTTGAAGACAAAGTGTGTGGGAGTTGAAGGGAGAAGCTGGATGCTTGCTGCTACAATGCCACCATGCTCACATGACTTTCTCATTCCTGGTGGAGGAGAAGTGGCTGGGATCATTGCCTTCTCATGTTTTTGTAAGTTTGTCATGATAATGATTGATGATTGGCCCCCTCGCCTTCCCTCTGCCAGCTTGCATTTGGTAAGACTGTATTTATGAAAAGTAATGTGCATTGATATCAAACAATCTGAACTGCTAACATGTTAGTTGTACAAGTGTAACCTTATATGAAAGCATTTGAAGTACTGCTATATATTTTTATTTTGGAAACAGTACAACAGAAAGCGTAGCACAGCCCTCAGTACCTGACCTGACTGCTGCATTACTCACATGCTGCTACTCTATACATTGTCTGCAGGAAGCAGGAGAAAGCACGGAGGGTATCTTCCAGCCATGTTAAACTACTAACCTAGGAAGACACATTCCACCTCCAGCCACTTTGTGTTAACAGGAGTAAGTTGCATACTAACCAATGAATACTCAGAAAGAAAACAAGCAAACAAAAAACCACTAAGTAACCACAATCCAAGGTTTTTGATCTATCTAGTACAAAGAATAAAATAAAATATATTCCTTTATTTTTTGGGGGATTGAACTCAGAACCTCACGCTTGCCAGATAGGTGGAGCACAACTGAACTACATCCTCATCCCGGAAAATATATTCTTCTGTGTCCTGCTTCCTCTACCTTGATTTTATTTCATGCCATTAAGAATCATTTCATTGTTTCCAGGAAGCTCCTGTGTCCCATTTCTACTTAGCTTTGTTCCTATTTTATAATCATAAAAAGCTTTTATATGTCAAAGATAATGCATATTTTAAAATATGTTTTGAGCAATAGTTAACTTGACTTCTAAAAAGTTATCAATTTTAGTGTTTAGTCACTACAATAATCTTTTACAGTTTATCTTTGTTATGTAAGAGAGAGGTCTAAAAGTTGTAGGCTAAAGTAAAAGTGACACTTAGAAGTTTTTCAAGCCAAAGGAAAAAAAAAAAAAGAAAGAGAAAGAAAACACCACTAAATTTCATTTCATCCTCAAACAGAAAATGGGATTTTAAAAGGCACTGGAAGTATGGAAGTTAATAATTAACATGATAAAAATGCTAGAGGTAAGAAAATTTGAAGAGTAATTGAAAGGAAGTAAGTGACCATTTGTAATTAAGTAATAGTGTGCTTTCTGTTAGCTTTTTAAGACAAAGTAGGATACAAGCAAATTGACTCACAGGCCAGAGTAAACAAGGATTCACATGGCACCTATATGATCTTTCATTCCTGAAATCCCAGAACTCAAGGGGAAGAGCCAGGAGGATTGCTGAGAGTTCAAGGCTACACTGGGCTATATAGTGAGTTCAAAGTCAGCCTGAACTGCAAAGTGAGACCCTGTCTCAAAAAAAACCTAAAAAACAGAGGAAGAATAAAAACCAACTAACTTTTAGAATTAATGTCATGAGAAAAAAATCTCATGACAGAAGTTGGAAGAGAAGGCAAACATGTAATAACCATTGTGAAGAATAAGCTATTTATTGAGTGTAGAAATGAGAAGAAATGTAAGATGACAATGTGAGATTGAGCACGAAGGACTAGAAAATGTTCAGTGCATTAAATAACATACAGATTAGAAGGAAGTTTGGGTTTTAGCAAAAAACACACAAATTTACTTTTGAAACTTTAAGATTAATGAGATAATGGAACTAAAAGTAGACTCCTTGGTAGATAGAAGTGGAAGAAAAGTGGCAGACAGAGATGGCTGTTTCTACACACGTCCCTTTGGATTTGCTGGTGAAAGTTATAGAAATGGATAAAATCTGTCAGGCATAAAGCATAGTTCTACAACAGAAGAAAGTTGATTAAGGTCCCATTTGAGAGGCCTTGAGGAAAAGGAGGAATCAAGAAAAATGAGAAAACATCAAGTCTGAAAGCCCTTAGTCATAATAACCCTGTTGCCTCAGGAGTAATTGGTTTGTTTGTTCATATTTTCAGAGAGACCAATTCTTGTTCTAAACGGACATGCCAGAGAAGGAACAATGGGTTTACCATGCAAACGGCACTCATTTGCTGTTTCCCTTTGCCAATGGCTGACACTGTAAACCTGGATTACTTTCCTACATGACTTCTTCAAATATATGCCATTGTATGCAGGAGGAGGGGAAAAATGAGCATCAGAACTGAAATGGAAACTGCAGAGTAATTAAACTCCCTGACATCCAGAGCATGGTGAGCTTGTCTTCTGAAGACATTTTCCCAATGGCCTGAAGATACTTTTAACGTCCTTAGTGTAACCTACTCACAAACACTGCTCTTTCTATCTGGCAGTGATAGTAATATTTTAGTACAGTACTCATTGGTTCTGATCACTCACATGTGGATAGTTCATCCCATTTGGGGATAGATGGCAACATTGTTCATGTCAGCTCTCTTGTGAACAGAAGTTATGGGACTAGTTTAGCATATGTATTGAGAACAAGTTGAGATTTGTGGGTATGCAATCAGCCTGATCCTTGGAGTGGATCCAACTTAGCATGATCCTGTACCACATGTATGAAATACACCCTGATGCCCCTGTACCACATGCTCTAATACTCTGTGCATACTGTGGGATCACCAAATCAAGCTGATTAACATGCAATTGTCTCATACTTTTTTGTAGTAAGAATACTTTAAATCCACTTAGAACCTTTCAAGTATACAGTATATTGTTATTAACTATAGTCACGATGATAAACAATAACTCTTCTGAGTTTATTTCTTTTATCTAAATAGAGTAAAATGTTCTTTGACTATCATCTGCAAATCTGTTCTCCATACTCCTGGTACCACTGAACACTTCACTCTATAAATTTGACTTTTTTTCAGATTATACACATGAGACCATCAAAAAATGTAACACACAGCTACTCCATTAGAAAAAAAAAATCCTGTTTGATTATATATTGCATGGGTAGGAAGTCAATATGTCAAATATATATCTGTAGTTTTACATTCATTGCATCATTATTCCCAATAATTGAAATATAGAAATAACCAAAGACTCCACGGATGGATGAATGAATAGAAAAATGCGATACACACACAATGGGATCATTTTCAGCCCAAGAGTGGGAAATGTTTTGATGTGTAATGAAGTAAATGAACTTGAAAAGCATTATTTTAAACAAATTAAACCTGGTGCAGAAAAATTTGGAGTTTCTTTACTCCACACTAGTAAATACAACCTATTATTGAGAGTCTTCATTTGGATAAGCACATCATTAAAATTTATATTCTTTGAAGATGAGCTAAAGAGCTACAGCAGATTCATGGTACCAGAAATGAATTAGGATAAAAAATGAATAAAAGAAAAACACACACATGTCATGTCTTTAAGGATTAGCACTGCTGACCCCTTAAGAAATTAAACATGTGGCTAAAAATGAAATTCTCTACATGCAACCTCATTCTTACTGCATTTTGATTCTTGCCTCTGCAAAATTTCCAAGAGACTGCTGTACTCTCCCTAAGCTGAAGAGTAGAGGGCTGGGCAGGCCGCTGTTATATTGCATGATGATAAAGTCAGTGTGAAGTTGGCTGACTACCAAATACACATGTACAAAATAAAATCACATGCATGACATAATTAGCAAATCCTACATCATTCAATAAATATCTTAATGAATGCCTACTATTCTATGTATCATTTCTTCCGGACTAATTTTTTTTTTTAAGACAATGTCTTGCTTTGTAGTTCAAGCTGGTCCTGAACTCAGCCTGGAACTCAGCAATTCTCCTGCCTCTGCCTCCCAAGTGCTGGGATTACAGGTGTGAACTACCAGGTTCAGAACTGTGGTATGTGATTACAAGGGATCAAACCTGGGACCTTGTGATTACAAAGCAAGTGCCTGAACCACTGAGCTAAATCCTCGGCCCCTTGGACTAATTCTTAACCAGCTTTGAAAAATAAAAGTCAAGGGGAATATATATAATCAAACCTTCTCAAGTGGTTTTATTGCAGATTTTCTACTGCAGTTCTGGATACTTAACTATGCTAATGGCCATTGTCTCTGATTGAAATCATACTTAAGTGGATGTGTTCACTCCTGTTGCTGTTACCTGACAAAGAACTGAGTGACAGGCTGTCTGGTAGTATTTCCATGGCAGAATTACTAGCAGTTGATAAAGCCAGGCCTCTGGGGTCCAATTTTCTGAAACTCATGGGGAAAAATAGAAGCTAGAAAATGAACTACCTGGTTATATATTTTTTATTGTTGCAAGGAGACTATTTTTGAGAATGACTGTGACAAGAATAAAAAGATAAGGACAAGTAGCCCCAAACTGTCAAATATTGTATCATTTCTGCAGGTATTTGCCTGATATATGCTGATGCCTTATGCCCAAAAGAAAAAAAAAATGCTTCACTCAAAGATGATGTCAACATATTTGGAACGCTGTGTAAGGAATGTACAGATGGTATTGGTTTCAGATTATTCCATTTTAATATCAAGGCCAGATTCACTTTCTCCACTTTGAATCCAGAGCACTCTGACACAAGCTTTAATCTATAGCATGCGCCTGATTACTAAATATGTTCTCCATGCCAGGCCTGCACCCCAGTTGCACACACTCAGAGTGCGACCCTCATCCCTCCCTGTGAACTTGTTATTTTGGTTGTCACTTGGTAGGATGTGAACACTATTTTTGAAGGGATCTGTTCAACACTCATGACTTTAAAGTGGTGTCATCATGCTGTTAGGTCGGGTTCTGCCAGAGTCTACAAAGGTGTGCTCTTCATTATAACACAACTGTTCCCGATGCAAACACTAACATGAGAAGAATAACAAAAGAATTATGAGGAAGTTTGCTGGCAAGAGATTTTTTTCAAAAACTGCAAGAGAGAGTAGTAGTGTTTCCATTTACCAACTTGATCAAGGTCAATTAAAAGTTATATTTGCTCAAAGAAAGCCTACCATGTAGATGTCAACCAATCCTGTAAGTACCAGTTTGGCCAAAATTAATGAAATTCATTTTTCATTAGAAAGTGAAAGTCACTTAGCATAAAAATACTTCCTGGCTAATAGAAAAAGCAAAAGACACTGATAATCTTCTTTCTTAAATACTAAGTAGGTTTTAGTCTAATAATATTCCATTTAACTGACCTTTAAGGAAGGGAAAACTTAATTATATTTTTCAAAAAAACTTTGAAACAGAATCCCACTAACCAGATTGCAATTCATTTTATATTTCATATGTGAGGCTTTTTGATTTGGGCATAAAGAGCTCATTCTGGATTCGACATATAGGTGAGGAAGGGGTTCCAGAGCAGTTTAGTTTCTATGTGACCTTACACATTGTCCTTGGACTTCTATACTTCCTTTTGTAGCTTTAACTAATCTAAAAAGAAAAAGAAAATACAGTGTTTTCAGATATTTATCAATATAAAATTTTTAAAAATCTTATTTTGAAAATAATTCTATGCCACTAAAAATAATAGTTGCTATCTGTGTACATCCAATTTGGCTTCTTGTACTAAAAACAAGTTTAACTCAGCTCTGATTTATAGTGACTGTTGGGCAGGGGATTTAGCTCAGTGTTTCTGGTACTTGATTTTGAAAGTGGATAAAAAAGCTGTGGTTCTTCCACAGAATGGAGTATTACTCTGACATAAAAAATGATAAATTTGAATCATTTATACTTAAATGGGCATACCTTGAGGATATCCTCATAAGTGAAATAAACAGGGCACAGATAGGTACATATCACATCTTTTCTCTGGTATGAGAAAGTAAAGATGTAAATGAGTCCTAGAATTGTATGTTATATATTGTGAAATAGAAAATGCTCAATGTAAAATGCTGGGACGGTGATGAGCACAGGTGCTCCCAAGTAAGGTGAGCACATCAGAGCTTCTCTTTGATCACAGTGCTCTTTGGAGTTTCTGGAATTTACAAGCAAGATCCCTTTGGCAGTGGCCAGGGGAGACTCTTAGCATGATTTAAGCAGCCAGAAACTAGTAAGGAAAACAACAGTTCCCTGCTGAATTCGCACGTTGACTTGGAGCGTGACTGTGGCATAGCACTAATTTCTTATTATTGTGTACATGCTGTAAATATGAGGCTCACTAGGAAAAGACACTTGGTGGTTTTGTTTTGCTTTGTTATGAGATAGGTTCTCTCTCTGTAATTCGAACTGGCCTCGAAGTGCCAGGAATCTTGCTGCCTCAGCCTCCCAAGTGCTGGGATAATAGACCTGAGGCACCAAACTCAGTTCAGTATTTTGTGTTTAACTTGTCAAAAGCAAACAAGTATATTATTTTAAAAAGATTTATCAATGGCAGACCTATGAAACTGACCTTTATCATTACTTTCCCGTCAACATCAAAGCTTTCTCCTAGAAATATTAAGAAAGAAAAGGTAAATCAGATTTAGTGCTTTCAATAAACATCAAATTAAGAATGAAAGGGGAACAGATATCCAACTGTCAGATAACAATGACAAATACTCCATGTATAATAGTATATGGTCAAACTTGCCCAAACTGTAGAAGAGGTGGAATTCTCAGAATAAATTAATTTGATTGGATCTAGATTCTAAAAGTCACAATAAGAGAAAAGCTAAAATTATACATAATGCATATGGTCCAGGTTTCAGTATCTTGTGAGCCAGAAGATAACTCAACTGCCAAGAAAAAACAGAACAATGGCTCTCAAATATTTTCCCTCTTGCCTCTCTTTGGACCCTGGAAAGCACCTGCTTTCTTGAAACATAATTATCCACCCATCCGTGATGAGTGTAGGGCAGTTCTTTGGTACTTTAGAGCTAGTCTCCTTCCAAACTTCATGGTTATTTTAAAAACTGCAGAAGGGGTATACAGGTTTCTTGCCAAAATGGTGGCACGTCCTGCCCCAAATGTGGGAAGCTGACTCTGCTCCTCCCACAGTCAACCAGGGTGCAGTGAGACTCATTCTCTAACACTCTCAGTTCTTTAGACTGCACTCTTATTTTTGACAAACTAACCTTTTAAAGAAGTTAAATTTTTATCTATAATTAATTGCATAGTAATTTCACTGCCGATAAGGTTTGTATTCAATGTTCTGAAAGGATTCAAGAGCAACAAAAGTGGCAGGCCTTGAATTATTGTGCCCATGGGAAATTAAAAAAATATATAAGAAAATAAGGGAAAAGTAGAAGTAAAGCTTTTGCCAATAAGGAGAGAAGGAAGAGTAGAAAAGAAGGTGGAGGAAGGGGTGAGAATAAGGACCAAGACATGAGAAATATAGGTACAAACTGCCTAGGACAGCTGTGACCTTACATATGAAATACAGGTACAAACTGCCTAGGACAGCTGTGACCTTACATGTATTTTAAAATATACTTAAAAACTTAATTATAAGCAAACTAAAGAAAAGAGACAGAAGACAGGAAACTCAAGAAATCTATTATACTCAGTATGGCTTGGACCTAGCACACTTATCCTTTACTTTCCTACTGTGAATCTGTACTTGGGCACAATTGTAGCTGACTATACATCTCCCTACCTTTCCCTGCATGATACAGGGAGCGATCTGCTTACTCGCTTTGGATGATGACTACAAGGTGTGTGCACAGGTACAAAAGGGGAAAAACAGGATTTTTACTCAAGTTATTCTCCAAATAGCTGGTTTGGTATAAGTTTCCCTAAGCGTCACAGGAGTCCCAGTGACCCACACCGCTCTGGGATTTGTTTAAATAAAAGAAATGGTTTGTTGTTTTCTATTATTATTATAGCCTTATAGCTTGTTATTATAGCCCAATTCATTATAATGAAAAATAAAAACCAGAATCCTAAATCTTTTTCTTTGAATTGGGAACCACCAAACTCAGGTCCTTGTGCTTGCAAGGTAGGCATGGTACCACTTGAGCTAAAACCCTGGCCCAGATATCCAAGTCTTGGAGATCAAGTGTGAATCATCAGATTGTAGACACATGGATGATAAAGCTGACACACTATGATAAAATACATGTTTTTATAAAAGAGTGGTATGGATGTTTGATAATGATGGTGATGGTGGTGGCGGTGATGGCTTTGAGTCCGGCCATGTGAACCAGTCACAGTGAAACAGAGCAAGAATCAACTGATACAAACACAGGGACTGCAGACCTTGATTCAGATGATGAGAAAATCAGCAATGTGAGTGCTTATGTGACTAGTCAAAATGTTGCAAAATGGCCCTGCAACCAAATGGAACAATCTAGTGTTAGAAGTAGATCTGAAAATATAGTGAGGGTCTTGCCAGGGGTGAAAGGTAGTGAACAGAATTTCAGCACTGTCATTCACTGTTGGAAACTGTAACAGAAAATTGCTACAAGATGCTGTGAAATTTCCAAAGGCCGAAATGTAAGTAAAAATGTCTCTATCCACCAATAGCTTTATTAAAAATACATTTATTATGGTATCTCCCTAGCTGAACTAAAAGCATTCATAATTCTGATGTACCTAGCAGGGATTTCTCATGGTAATCAGATTGTAAAAGACACATGGAAAAACAATGGGTCAAAATATGGCATAAAGTTTATGCCCTTGTATATGCAAAGACTTATTGTACTTTCAACTTGGACATTTATCCTGGAACTCAGCAATCATATCTTTACTTGTATAGTAATAATCAAATGAGTCTACGAACAGACTTGTTGCTCACATTTCCCAAATTAATGACAGTGCGAGATTAGACAATTAGTTTACCAGTTTTCAACTAATAATATACTTCTTAACAGTGCAAGTTGACCACCGTGGGACTGTATGCAGGAACAAAATAGAGATTCCAAATAAAATGGTGTCATTTTGAAACAGAATTGGATAGTACAATATGAATTTCAGAGAACTGTATATTGGCTTCAAATACAACCAAAAAATCAAACTGGTCCTGTCAACACTGGACCATGATGGAAATTTTGATAAGGAAACCTCAACAAAATAGAAGTCTGAGATGGAAGTTTCCTACTACAAAAATAAAAGGTGGAATAGATGTTGTTAATGAATTACACAACAACTATGATGTCACTTAAAACACAAAGCCTTGGACAATGGTTGCGTTGTGCTTGATCCTAAAGTTGTGTGGCATAAATAGCTTTATCATTTATAAAGAAAATAATAAGTGAAAAACATCACAGAAAAATGTTCTTAGAGGATGGTAATGGGAACTCATAAGAGATCATTTCCAACAAAGGAAAAGCAAAGTGTTTCTGCCCAGGGAACTACACACACACAAAGTACAGAACACATTGGTGAGGTGAGAGGGGAACGGGCAAGTGCCGCATCCCAAGACCTATTATAACAATAGAAAACCAAAAGTATGGGAAATGTACCCTACAAAAACAGACAGGAAAATCACACAAGTGCTACCAGTGTAAGCAACATGTTGTAACTTGTTACGAACATGCGGTGTGGTAATGTGTGGAGACAGACTTGGGAGTGACAGTTGAATACAAGATTATTTCTGTGATAGAAATTTTGTTTGTGTTTAAATTGTTATTCACGCAAGATTTTATTTCTGAGGTTATCTTTTGGGTTTTGTAAGCAAGTAAAGAGTTGATACGAAAATGTTGATATCTGTTCTAAGCAGTCATTAAATATTTGATTTTTTATTTTACTGATATCTTATGTCTGCTGATATCTGCTAAGTGCACATTGTACAATTCAGCAAGAAGCTCCTGACAACACAAGAAGAGAAGAGGCAGTAAGAACGGCTGCCACAGAGTAGAGAGAAGGCTAGCACCTGTGCCGTCAGTGTGGTCAAGGTGTGTGATGGAACTTACAGTTTTCACATGTGAATACTGCCTGTGGTGACAGTTGAAGCAAAGCTTATTTTTATTGTAGAATTTTATGAGTGTTTTCACTGTAGCCTATATAAGAATTCATTTATGATATCAGAAATAATAATTGGATTGTGTAAGCAAGTGCACAATGGATGTGAAAATGATGTCTCTTCTAAACGCACAATACATACTAAGTAGACTGTATTCTGTGCAATATAATAAGAAACTCTTGACAAACAGCAAGAACAATGAGATGTCAAGTATGTTCTACAAAAAGGCCAGGAAAGAAAACTACAAATGCAGTCATTATAAGCGATACGTGTGTATGGAATGGGCTGATGGATGCTTTTGTATAGTGCTATTGCTGTTTCATTGTAGTTCATATAAGAATTTATTCCTGTTGACCTTTTTTAGACTTCATACAGCATAGAACAGTCTATGTTGAAAATTTTTGATGATTTTTAATAAAGATTAAAACTACAAAGCTTTATTTTGTGATTTTCTCATTGAGTACTTACTGTATAATAAGATAAAACTCATAAAATTAGGATTCACAATTCATTAATACAAATATTCTAAAGAATAAACATGACTTTCAGAGAGCCATGTTCATTTGTTACACAATTAGTGCCATGCTCCATGAGTTTAAGCAAGTCTTTGTGGGCCAGGGATGAAGCTCACTAGTGCTGCCTGCTGCTTTGCAAGTACAAGGTCATGAAGTTGATTTTCAGTACTAGGGGGAGAAACAATCTTTTGTGGAGGAGGCTATATGTGAAATGTTCAAGTTACTATCTCTAGTATTTTTCACAAAACCTCATTTGTTCTCATAATGGCTCTTTGAAGCCTGTATGATAACTGTCCTCATTTTACAAATGAGGTAAGAGAGACAAGTAATTGCAATTTTGCCAGGTTCACTCCCAGGCTACATGGGTCCACGTGATTATCATCTCCACATGATGGTGTCTGTACAGCTCCACAAAAACTGCTAAAAATTCTGCCCAGTAACTGAAGGACCAGTCTCCAATTTCAACAGTCAGTGAAGGTGCACTAGAGATTTTATACTAGAGAAAATGAAACATAAGTTTTACAAAATTACCCAATCATAGTAATTACCAAAACACAAAGAGATCTCCTAGAACTATAAAAACAGACCTTCTAGGGAGGACTATAGGGACAGTATCATTGACAAAAGCCTACAGGTGATTCTAACAAAAGAGACAATATATTTAGCTATGAATAGAGGGCAAGCAAGGATAGGACCAATGATAGAGTCAAGATGGTCAGTATTACATACTTACATAAGAGCTAAGAGCTAGTCAAGAGCTATACAGATAAGTAGGTTTAGAAATGTAAAAATAACCACAGAAAAATTGATCAACAGTTAAGATAGGCAGGCAACTAAAGACTCCAACTCCCAGTAAGGAGACATGAAGGTCAATGCTTAGGTGCAGTTAGCAGGGTAGGTAGCAGCACCTGTGTGTACCTGGGCTTGTTTCTGTTTTCATGAAATCTGGGGATTCTTAACAAGTTTTTTCTTTTGAACTCTACATTTAAATGCCATGAGTATCGATTGCTCATTTTAAACCTGCAGGGGCACCTGTATTAGGCGACCACTGGACCCAGTTGGACTCTCAGGCTCTGCTCATTCTTAAAAGGTCCTGGGCAAAGAACTCCTCCTGTGATCCTGTTGACAGTCTTCCCAACTGAGAGCTTTCTTCTTCCACCAAGTGCTCCTCCAACTTCCTTCTTTTCATCCTTAACTGCATTCTTTGACTTTTGTGAGACAACAGGGCTCTGTTTGTACAGTACTAGCTGTTTGATTGTTATCAATTCTGTTTGGAAAAGCACCAGCTTTGAGTGACTGATTTAAAAATGACCCTTCGACACATATGCACCTGATTCATCTGTTAACCAGTCATGGTAAGATGCAACCGTGCAGCTGGAGACCGCATTCCAAACCAACTCACAGGTCAACTCAAGACCCTGGCACAAGGCCACATCCTGAGTTCGATGAGTCAGGAGTCTGGGGCCTGAAGTTCCTTTGCTGTCAGCCATAACCACATGCAATGTGTCTGCAAGATGTGTCTCCTCTTCTAGATGCCAGTTTGAGAGAGGAGACATTATCTACTTTTAAAATAAGAAATACCAAGTGATTTGATTCTGATGCAGAAAATGGTAATTCCATTTCTCATTGATAAACACTGAAAATCTTGTGGAAACCAAAGCACTCTAGAGGTGGAAAGGGCACCAGGGTGCTATTACGTAGGTCATCTAACACCTTGGTTTTATCACCCGAAATCTGGAGAGAATAATATGAGCTTGTATAGAGTTGTTAGGATAAAATGAGATAAGACATGAAAGCACAGTGCAGCTGAAGCACCCTGTGGAAGGGGTCAAAGAAAATAGGATATGGAGCTAGCAAAGAACCACTTTCGGGCAAAGAAGCAGAAAAGCCTTCCTGTATTTTCTTGATTCTCAAGCTATAGAGGCAATTTACAAAATCACTACATTCACTCTGTCCAATTACCTGCTAGTCAGAACCAATACTTGCCTATTATTGCAAAGTGATAGTTTCTTTCTCTCCAAATTTCATGCCCAGAGGTTTATAGGTTTATAATCTGTCTATATAACCATTCACAGGTTTACCTATATATGGACATTATGTATAAGATTGCAGATACGAAATATATATCTTCACAGATATATGCATATCTAGTTAAATTGTGTAGATTTCTTGAGCTTCTAAAGACGTATTATAGCTAACCTTTACAGCAATGCTAACATGTTCCTATTATATGACATTTTAACAGCACCTTTTTAATAATCCATGTACTGAAATGTTATGCTGATTCATATGTTATCATTCCAATCTTTAGATCTCAAGTTCTACTTAGAATATCAACAGAAATATGAAGAGATAACAGAATTTTATTGCAGAATTTTCTCAGAAATTATAGTGGTCTGGCATCATCACTATTCTTTACTCTGCTCAAAGTTTATTACTTGTCAAAGGGAGGGGTTCTCCACTTCTTTCTCAGACCATAGCTTATTGGATTGAAATAAACCTTCAAAGTACTATCTCTCTCAGCCTGTGGCAAGGACACAACTTAGGTCAATGCTTATTATAGAAGCAGTAAAAATATGTGGATTTAAAAGCAAAGCTATACACTACATTTCCTCTGGTCTAATCTAGAAGTTGCAAAATGTGAAGCAGGCAGACATTAGTAATGCACATAAGAAAATCACCACTGAGTGAATGGTCACACACGTGATGCACAGGGTCTCTGAGATCCTGCTGGGGTATGAGGCATGCTAGTGAATGGCCAGGTCATAGAGTGAAGTGTACCTAAAAGTGAGGTGTTTGCTCCATTTCTATAAAATAATGTTGCCAATTGGTGATAAGGAAACTGCAATAATTTTGGAATTATTAGTTAACATTATCAGCTGTCAAAAGTAGAATGCTATACCTCTTTGAAATTTGGCCAAGAAAATGAAGGTAAATCCAAAATATTCCCTGTTTAACAATAAAATTTATTTTACTTTGGAAATGCTTTAAGATCTACTGATGGTAAAAAGTTTTTTAAAAATTATATGATATGTAATAATATTTTCTGAATGTCTCCCACTAAAGAGAATTACTCAGTGTAAATTTGCAAGGATATATTTCCTTGGAAAATGAAGTTGTTTCAAGTTTGCATTATGACTGATATTGAGTGGTAGGAATAGAATGATTAAAAGTACTCAAACTGAGTTATCTTCAGTGTCTAGATTTCTTTTAAATATAGGACAATAAATTTTTATAAAATGAGTACAAAGAGAGAGAGACATAAATACATTTCCAGGTAAAACTGGAATCATATTTATCATATGTCATCTATGAGTATATAACTGTTTATTGAATTATTTAACACATGGTATAAGCCTAGGGAATACAATTTATCACAGATAAATGGCTCAACATAACTAGATTTGTGTAGTGACTTACTTGAGAAAGAAGATCCTCAGTCTCCAGATATGACTCTAAAATTGTGTCAGGTTTCTATGAGGCATTAGAGTTCATTAAGACACAAAACATAATATAGTCGTTCTTGTGAAGATGTATATTAAAATAGCCACGTCATTATAAACATGTATTTATGGTAAATTATATTATATGAATTAAATTACATGATGATACATGGATTGTGACCATTCATTCTTATACTTTTCACTTAAGACAATATTAGTACAAACTGGTGGTTACGTGTTGGGACATAATTCACAGCTCATTTAACCGATTGTGAATATAGGGAAAAAGCCCTCACAGTCTTAACAACGTCTGTTTCAGTCAGTGAGTAATCACAGATACTGTCATTTTGCATCTGTGTTGCCAAAGTCATCTTAGAGCACAGATCATCACTATTTCAAAATTACTATATTTAATACAGTGAAATTTTTAGTGAACCATATACATTTCTCTATTTCCGTACTTGTAATCTAAGGACGTTCATTTTATGTACAGTAAAATATTCAGAAGTATCTATCTACTCTGTCACATGGCTAAAGGGATTCATTCAGGACAGAAAAATTTAAAATGTCCGCTTTGGACTTGGCGTGCACTGTGGTCAGTGTGCACCACGCCACGGGTTCAATCCTCAGTGTGGAAAAGTCACATCAGATGCTGCCTTTGTGTGAGTCTCTCAGGTCCCTCGTTCAGCAACAACTAAGGCACCGCTGTGCTTTGCTTTTCAACTTATATAAGTGAAGGGAATGGGCGTTTCCTCCTCCTCACATTCGTATCGCCGTCGACTCTCCTGTGCTGACTTCAAATACCACTTTTCCTACTCAGTTAGCTGGTAACAAGCCGAGTCTTAATCACGTTCTTCTTTGCAATCCTAGTTTCCTTATGCTGCTGAATACGGTGTGTAACTTATTAACCCTCATTTCCCACCTATTCTTTTCTAGATTTAAACTCTATCGGAGTAGAAATGTGTTTCCTTTTATTATTGGTGCATCGTTCACTTTAGTGTTATAACATTTGTGGAAGAAACTACTATGTAGAAAAAATGGGAAAACTGGGCAAATTGCTTCACCGACCATAGAGTAGTCCCATTTTTAGCTATGTTAAATGTAGAACCCGGGAAGTTTGGCCAAAAGTTGATGCTATTCCTTTAGCATACAGGTTTACTGAAAATGTCTTTGGAAAAAAAAGTTAGTTTTGCAGTGTTGCCATCAAAAAGTAATCAAATCTGATGGTTTAAAACAACACATATTTAATCTTTCACAGCTTTTCAGAATTCTGAAATCATGTTCTTGGCAGGGCTGTGCTCCCTTGAAAACATCTCCGGTTATTTCTGGTATCCTTTGGCATCTGGGGCCCTCATACTCTGGTTTATGATAGCATCGCTTTAATGTGCCTTCATTTGTCCTTGGCCTTCTTCCCCTTTGTGGAATAAACCTCCTTCTTTTTCTGATGAGGACCAAAGTTATTGGGTTAGGAGCCCCTCTTAGCCCAAGGTAATCTCATCCTAAGATTGTAAATCCTATCTGAAGAGCCTCTTTCAAAATAAAACCAATTTCAGGCACTGAAGAGCAAGACTGATGGAAATATTTGGGTGACATGGTTGTCTATAGAACATGGGAAATGTCTGTCCAAAGAAACTCAGTCTTTACTTTGTCCTAGGTAAGGGAGAATTATTCAATTTAAATATTTTCATAGAAGGATAAACTTCATTATCTGGAAGTTCTTCTAAGGGACTTGGGAAAAAAAAACTAGACTTTAGCTAGAAGAAAATTATTTATAAACCTAGGATTATAAGTTGATTCTTCTCTCATTTTAAAACAGGTAGAAAGTATGTAATAAACAGATGTCACTTTTTTTTTACAGGGGAACTATTCCACCTATGTCTAACCAGTTTGAAATTCAAATGGAACATATATCACGTCCCTATATGGTTCACAGCAGCTATAATTAAGAAAATATTAAATTACAGGCCAGGTGCTGATGGTTGAAGAGAACATCTAATGTTTATTGAGTAAACTTTAATATTTATTAATATTTTCTGCTTACCAAAAGGAAATAATATGTAGTTCATATACTTGATCTAAATCCTTCTACTTTAAAAGATCATTTTGTATAAAAAGTGACTTGATGATCCTAGAGTACTTCATCTAGCACCAGCATATGGAAATTAAAAAGAATTAAGATATCTTATGTACATATATCAGCTTCCCATGATAACTGTAATAATAATATACTGTACACATAAACAAATACAAAATTTTAAAAATAACTCACCATGCTTTACCAAATGTCATTGGCTATCATTGTCAAAAATTATATATATAATTCAGAATGTCAAAACTGCAAGTTAAAGAAAAGAGAATTGACAAACAGAATTAACAGTTTAGCAGTAAGCTCAAATTAAACAAAAAATATAATTCAATATTATAGTTAGTACATTCTATGAATTCTTGAGTTGAATTCCTGGAACTACATGCTTTGATTGGTTTCTGTTCAGTGCTGCATTTGAGTTCAGATGACACTTAGGATCATTTTTTCTAGCTCCAGATATAGTACTTTGAGGGTGACCTTTACCAGCTAACCCCAGGACTCTTAGAAAGCAAAGATGATAAGAAATCTGCTGTAGGGTGAACAGATAAAGGAAAAAGGCATATTTTACTGGAAGAAGACTTTGGGTAAAAGTAGGATCTGTCTTCAAAAATTTGAACACTAGTCATGTGGAAAATAAAATAAAGCCAAGCCGAGTAAAACAGGCAACTAGCCTGGGACATGAGCGTTACAATAAGTAAGATCAGCATTCCATATCAGAAATACCTTCTAAATATTAGCACCGTTGAGCAGTGAAATGAACTACCTTGGCAGACACTGCATTTCCATAACAATGATAACTTCTCATCACTGCATGCTCTGCAAAGAGCCGGCAGCCGTTCTCCATTGCTGCAATCAATCCCAACAGTAATCCTGCGAGGCAGAGGGTATTATCTCTATTTCCTGGAAGAGGAAATAGAAGTGATTTGCCCATGGCCACAAAACTAGGGATGCTAAGCTTATTATTTTAACCACATTCATAGTCTTGGCCTTCCATGGTACATTAAGTTGAATATGTCGGTTAAGGATCTTTTAGAAGGACTTTATGCATCCAAAAGATGGGATATTTGGTTTGTAAGGTTAATACTTGAGAAATACTTAGAGCCATTCTGTTATTAAGAGTAGCAAAAATGTACTGAATGTATATAAGGGTGATTTTTAAAGGAATGCAACCCTAATGTTCACATCAATGTAAAATGAACATATGTCAAAGATTTTATTTGCCTCATTAATTGGTGTGGGAGCAAATAAGATATCACAAGTGTCCTAATAACTCACCTCAACACAACCCACAATAATGATGAAATGAATTTAAAAACAGATCTAAAACTATTGTGATCCAATGAAGAGAAAGAACATTGTTGTGTTTTGTTAGAAAAATATGTTCATGCCTATAGAAAATAACTACTGGCTTTGGTATGAGTTGTCCACAATGTACAGAGAGCAATAATGGGTGGTCCAGAGGCCTATTCATATGAGAAGACATAGATGGCATACTTAGAAAATAACTAATATTTTTATGAAAAACACCAATTTTTGTCCATTTTTCTCTTTATCGGTATTTGCTTCAATTGTGCATGTTTGTCACATAGATCAGCAGTAACACAATGTTTATCACAAAAGATAATGGCCCTTGGCACTAATAGCCAGCTTGAGCTGTTCCCATGTTACACAGGGAAACCAGGGGAGATGGTTAAGGAATTTAATTACTATGATTACAGAATCATATTCAGAGACCTGGGCTTAAATCTAAATTGTTATGGGACCTTGGAAAATGAATTGAACTCTGTAGGCTTACATTTTCTCATCAGATAAATGGAGATATAGAGAACTGAAATGTCCCCAGTAGGTTAGTTACCATCAGCTACCAGTAAATTCAAATAAATATCACTTATATGTGTTTCAATAGCCATTTAACTAAAATGGGATACTATTAGTATTGATTTTGTTGTTGCTACTAGGGTTGTAGTATTATGACCCATAGAAAAATTGTTTATATATATATATATATATATATATATATATATATATACCCATTCACATAAAATATTTAATGTAGAAAACAATAATTACTTATTATTTTGGACCATGAAATCTTCAGCATTGGATGTGGTAGATATGCAGTGAATATTAAAGATGTCATCATTTCTTGTCTGTTAATGCTAGCAACTGAATTAATAATTTTCATACTAACTTTTAAAATGTGAATTTATCATAAAGTGATTCTATTTTATTATTTAATATTGGGGATCCAAGAGCACTTTAAAAGCTGACAGATTTATTTAAAAAAAAATCCTTTGACACGACGAGTCTGAGAAAAGTGTGCAAGATAATTCTATTCTCTAGAAATTCCTTAGATCTCCTTTCACAACTGGCTCGACAGGATGGTAGAAATGCAGAGATGAGGGCAAACATGAGGAGAAAGCAGAGATGAGTAGAGAGTGTAAAGACACTTAAAAAATAACCATCGGGTCCTCTCTACAAGCACCCTAAAAGAGATGGACAAAACTGTTTTCTCTTTTAGTGGTGCACCATCTGTATTAGCTTCTTACTCTACAATGTTTGGATCTGGATTTTCCAAAGAGATGTTTCTGCTCCCAAGAAAAGGGTACTAACTTTTCTGATACTATGTTTTACTTTGGCAGTCACATGCTTACTTCAGTTACACCAGAGGCAGAAAAATCAGGTATTCACGATAGTCCCAGGTTATTGAAAACACAATAGTTAAGAATGATTGTAAGACCTTCAGATTAAACACAGAGTATTTTGGAACTATTATGAGTCAGTTCAGCAGTGGTGAGGAACGCAATGGTGTAGATCATCCTAAAATGTGTGCATCTAAATTACAACTATGGTTTCCAGATAGAAAGTGAAGTTATGGGGGGAGGAATAATACCAGATATTTATGGAAAAAGAGGCTTAAACTTGTGCTTTTTGCTACACCCATGAAAGGCAATCTAAATCATACTGACACTCCTTCCCTTCTCAGAAGTGACCTGACTGTTGGCCACAATGAATATGGAACAACTGTAAACTGGACACTGTTGTCTGGGGCACCCTAAGAAGCACAGTTCATGGAGACTGAGATGGATATCCTGCTGGCAGGCTGCCTTGAAGCAGCTCTCTTGTTGGAAAATATGCTTGAGTAGGTTCCATATCTGCTGAAATGTTTACTTGTATGTTTACTAAGTCCCAGGAGTAACAATAAAGTCAAAAACCTGGTCTAGGCAAACCATCATATAAGGCTGATCACTGAATGCAATAAAAAAATAAAGTCATATCCCACAGAACATTATTTCTAGATTAGAAGTTTTCCAAAGCAAAATAAAAATCAGAAGGGGTCCACAGGGACCTGGAGCCATATAGTGTTCCTTCCTACTCTGTATATTGGCCTCAGAGATGTGAACATCTTCAAGGAAAACAGATTTTAGCTATAAAATTTGCTGTGAGGGGGATGCTAGGGTGTGACTATGTCAAGGAACAGTTAACATTTTCTAGACTGCCATATTTTCTCTTTTTTCTTTTTCCCTGCAATAATTTCTATGGATTCTTGAATTTCAGAAGATGGTGTTCTATTTTACTCATCTTGATCCAGGCAAACCAGTTAAGGTAGGTCTCAGAAGTTGACCCTAAATCAAATCTCAAGAGACTTTTCTAGGTATTCTCTGTGATCTCTACACCTATCTTCCATATCCATCTGGTTATATAACCATGGTTTAAAGTGATTTACAAAACACACACATACACACACACAGACACACACACACAGACATACACACAGACAGACACACACACACACACACACACACACACACACACACACACACACACACATAACATTTAGGGACTGAATATGAGGTAAATCCATGCAGACCAAGCAAAAGATACATACTTTCAAAAATAGAACTGGTTAAAAAAAATGTCTACCTGTATGTCAAGTTAGAATAATAAATATGACTTCTCCAAAGAAGGCATTCATGGTATAAATTCAACGTTACTGTCAGTACTGTTTCTTAGTTACACTGTGCTAAACTGTTGGGTGGACTGAACTAAAGCCTAACTTCTATACCTCTGATGTTTCATCTCCACTGCTGAGGCCATAGCAGGAGTCCTGGTGGATATTTTTGAAACTGAAAAATACCCTTGTTACTAGGAAACATGAGTTCTCAACACACATTTCCAAACATGTGGGTGTGGAAACAAGCACTTTTGTACACGGGTTGGAAATCCTAGATAGAACATCTGTGTTATCTAATTACTACACATTCAAATATACTCAAGTGACATTTGGTTGGAATTCCTTGAAACACACTCATTAAAGGAAGGAAGAAACCTCTTTTTGATGACAGAAAGAGTTGAAAATTAAAAATTTGGTCAACGGACAAAATTTTGTAGGTCATAGTTGCTCAAGTTTATAATCCTAGAATTCTGAGAAACTCAGGCAGGAGAGCTGCAACTTTGAAGACAACCTGAAAAATTTGACAAATGAGCAAGGAACTGACTCAAAGTACAAAATTAAAAGATCTGAAGATGTACTACAGTCTGAGGACCCTGGATTCAGTCTGCAATACATCAATCTCACTAAGAAATCACTACCAAAGAGGGTATTTTGAACACAGTTCTTCTGTAAGCTTTTTGTCAGTCTTTGTAACTCATGCATTAATGCCAATGCAGTAAGTTTCTAATAACATGAATCAATGTAAAAAAGAGAGAGCATACAATTAAACATGATTTGTCACATCATTTGTCATAATAGTAACATAATTATTAATATGATGTAAAGCATAAGTAAAAAAATTATTGCTTTGATGAATATTGCTAAAATAAGAATTAGCTCATAAACATTGAGTAAATAGAAGAATGATTTCACCACAAACATTTTTCCAATGTATTTAAGGTTTTCTACTGTTCAGTATTAATTCTGAAATTAAAGTAGGCTACACAACTCACTGTAATATTCTGCAAAAGAAAGCAGTGTGAAACACTATGTTCTTTCTCTTCATGCTTTTTCTTTCAGGTCAGTTTGACCAAGTGCTTTGAATTACAACTTCTTGCTGTCCCTAAAGACTTTACAATTTATTCCTTGAATTTATAGCTCAGATATCTTAGTTATTTTTTTAGAGTATCACACACACACACACACACACACACACACACACTCCTGCAGTTTAAAAAAGTTATTTTATATATGCTGGAAATGATATCACAGAGTTAGCATGCCTTTTAAATACATGCAACATTTTTATTAGAATTATAAACCAGGGCTCTTAAAATTGTAAAGATAGAGACTTTTTCAAAAGTAATGTAAATAACTTTGTTGGGATATTTCAAATCCTCATTTTCTTCAGCTGAATTCTGTCTCAGAAAACCATCACCATATGTACGTAAAGGGACTCTAAATACATGTGAAAAGACAGACTCACAGACAATTACCCTCACTCTGTCCAAGACAACTGCCCAGCTTTGAAGTGAAGATTTCTATCCCCCTTTCCACTTCAAATCAACTCACAGTGAATTAGTTTGATAAATTTGGACAAGTAGGACACACCACAGAAACTTAATACATTGTAACAATTAACCATATTCATCGCATTATTTCTCTCCTCCTGCAACTATCCTGTTATGATCTATCAAAAGTGATGAGTTGCACAGCTCACCTTAGCTTCTTCCTTTATCTCACTGGTGCTGTCCCAATATGACTAGATCTAAACTACTGTAAAGATGTATTTTGCTGTCTAATCCTGAATGCATAACTATTCTGAAGTGGGTATTTTCAAGTGCTTCTCCATAGGGCCCAAATGTTCCCTAGCAGATTCAAGCAGGCACGCGGAGGGAGAGATGTAGAGAATAGACACTCTCAAATCCTACCGAAATTGAGAGAGTTGTGTTTCTGTCTGTTTTATGTGTTACACTCCAGACAGACACTGTCCAGAGAAAGGGTGGGTAGCACTATCTCTGCAAAGAGTTTAATTTTAGCTGTCACCAGGTCAGGCCACATGCATCTTTAAAGAATCCCCCCTTTAGTCACCACTTTCATGCTAATGCTCTATCCATTGTCTCCACGTGAAAACTTTGTTCTATAACTTCTTTGGTTCTTTGATTTCTGCTAGGTATTGAGTGAGAATTTCCAAATCTGTCAAATTTCTACCTTTCAGTACCTGAGAATATGCCCTAACAGACCTTTTCTGGTTTTAATCAATATATATTGGTTATACAGAGCAGTATGTTTCATTTTTCATCTAATTTTAAAATCAGATCCTTGAATATATAATTAGTTATGGTGATATCATGAAGAGAAACCTAAACCAGGATGAATGGTAGCCTGATAAAAAGTAGGAATTTGGGCACACAGCATACATGACCCCACCCACTAATGCAGATGGAACAGGCAGTAAAGGGGAGGGTAGAGGTCAGGGTGGTGCAGCAGGAGCTGGAGACACCTGTGATAATGGCAGACTGCCGGAAGCTAGGAGAGGCATTGGGCGTATGTCCCCCTCGCCTTTCAGGAAGGGCTCATCCTGCTGATGCTCTACTCAGACTTCCAGCTTCCAGAACCATGAATTCCTTGCACTCACTCTACGTGTGTGCTGCTCTGCTGCACTAGCCCAGCCATCCGAAGCAATGCTGGAACGCACCAACCTCCCCCACGTTCACACATTTGTTCTCCCTCAGGGTCTCCCTTAGAAAGGCTTTGTTTAAGAAATACTACGAATTTCACAGTCATCACTGTTCTTTGGCTACTTTGATTTTCAGCAAATGAACTTTTTGAAAACATAATAGTAATTTAAAAATATGCCCCAAAATATTATAACCTATTGTATTATTATTATTATTATTATTATTATTTTTGAGACAGGGTCTCACTTTGTGGTTCAGGCTGGCCCTGAGCTCAGCCTCAAACTCATCACAGCAATCCTCCTGCCTCTGTCTCCTGAGTGCTGGGATTACAGCTGTGAGCCACCATGCCTGGCACTGTGGTATGTGGTACTGGTTGCTGCTGGGCATGAGTCTCCACACCCAGCATGGTATGTGGTTACCGGGGAATCGAACCTGGGTCCTTGCGCTTGCAAGATAGGTGCCGGAACCACTGAGCTAACTCCCCAGCCCTAACCTATTGTATTATTTATTTGAAAAAGTCAGGTTAAGTTTATGTTACATAACCACAGGAATAAATTTGTGTATCATTGTAATTACTGTTATCAGCAAATGACATCTGTAGTAGTTTAGAGTGTATGACTTTGAGACTACACCAAAATAAGGTTTATGAATGTAAAATATTTCTGCTATCAACAAGGTTAGGAAAAAATACTTTCTAACACAATCAATAATGTTCTTGAACTCCTGATACTAATGAAAATAAAGGTTGGGTCTTTATGTTTCTTAATATTTTGGTAATATTCATATTGCTTTGTTTGCAAATTATTTTTGCTTTTAGGATAAAAGGACCTAATTATAATTTGGAAGGCTTTACAAAGTCCAAGGATACTAATACCACTCGCAGATTTTCAAAAGCACATTGAAAACTCTTCTTTTAACCATTAAAATGTGTTTAGTACCCTTCTTAAGTTCCTCAATAGCTCTTAATTTCAAAATCTAATCATGTATTTCCCCTTGCATTTCTCCCTGAATCTGAAAAGCAATGACAGGGCAGCCACGCCCCACACAGCCCGAAACACTGCCATGTTATTTCTGTCTCCTTCCCTTCTGCTAGATTTCTTTTTCTCATCTGACTCTCCAACTGACTTACCTCGTGTTGGTTCCTTCTACAATGCCCACCTCATCAACCTTGAAGATACCAGCTACCACACAAAGTCTACCTTTCGAGTCTAACTTCACTCTAGACTTGCATTTCTAAGAATCTCTGGCAGTTGGTGAGCCATTTTCCTGCCAGTAGAAATTTTGCTTGGATGTTACTTTTGCTGTCTTCAGCCCTTGTGTCCTACTTTGAATCAGCTACATAGCTGTGTGTGAGTACTTTTAATTAATAAGTTCCTTCTAGTTTTCAAGGGCGTGATCACAGAAAAGGATATCTGAATGAAAACATTTTATAACAAAAATCATTATTCTGACTTTTTGGTTAAAGTATCTAAAGAGTTTAAGAAAAAATCCCCTCTTTCCCTTATAGAATAATTTTTCTGATATAAACACTTGCAAATAATATTATGTAACAATAGTTGAAAATGATTGTACTTAAACCTGTTCTTGGTTTACATTTTGATTTTGATAAAGATGCCTGCAGTTTCTCAAGCATTCTCAGTAGCTCTCCGTTGGACACATTTTAATCTGCTTAGCCTCACACTAATAGCTTCATATAATCTGGCCCAAAACTGCACTTGCTGCTTTTCCTCCTTTATCACCCAGTTGATGTTCAATTAAGGCAGCTCATGCAGCATCCATACAAACATTTCAGTTTCTCATCTCAGTGTCTGTGATTATTTTCAAAGACAATTCTTCCAGATGGAATAGCACCCATCCTCTCTGTTTATGTCAAAATCCCTGCCCACCTTTAGCACAGATCTCACTGTTTTAACAACTTTTTTTTTTCCCTTTAAATTGATGGTGGTCGCATCTCTACAGTGTAATAGACATATATTTCTCTACTGAGTTTCTTGAGGTCAAAAATTCATGTCTACCTGATAATTACCCCAAACTGTACATAATGCAAAATCAAAATCGCCACTCACATATTTGTGTCACTGCCCTGTATTTGAATGTGAAGATCCATGTTTTCTGCACATAGAGTTGCACAACATTAAAACATGACAAAATACTTAGTGATTATAAACCTTTACTTGTATAAACCTTACTTATATAAACCTTTACTGAATGACATAATACAAGAAACATATCTAACAAGGAAAAATCATTTTACTAAGAAGAAAGTTGGAAAAATGAATAAACCCGAGCCACAGAGAGCCGGTGTGAGCTCCCGGCTGGAGCTACATCACACTTTCCGGAAGGTAGAGAAGCTGGGGAGGGAAATTGCAGCGATCTGGGAAACAAGACTCTCAGACCTTCCTTTATAAAGAACCGTACAAAGTAGGTCAGCACTTCTTAGAAAAGAGGAGATTGAGAGCGCAAGCGTTCAGGAAAGAAAGGAAGAAATAAATCCCTTAAAGCTTTATAAGCTACCATCAAATGAAAGATAAAGGCACTATGAGGTGATAGCAATGTCAAGCGGCATAAAACAAGGACAGGAAGGGCATCTGCCGGAGCCTGTGCTGCAGGGAGGTCGGGGAAGACCCGCGGTGCCTTCTGGGAGGAAGAGAATGTGGCGGATGGAGCGGATCTCGGAAAAACAGCGGCTGTGCTCTAATTCTGGTCACTTGGTGTTATTAGCCAATCACGTTTGGAGTCGAGGTCTGGGGTGAAAATCAACTACCCAGCTCTGAGCTCTGTGCCTCAGGAGGCAGGTGGTGTAGTCTAGTTTGTTTATGCGCCAAGGGATCACTCTATGAAGTGGTAACAGTGGTGGCACGTAAAGAATTACTGAAATCAAATGAAATAGAAAACATAAGCATTTAGTGTAAAGCATGTGTTGTTGTGTGCGAGCTCCCAAAAAATGGGCTGCTATTTTCAGACTTGAAACCTGTCAGATACTGTGAGAAGGCTTTCTGCCCTCCAAAAATTAGGCGGTGACATATAAATTAAATACTTCACATTTTTATGAGTCTGTAGTGATGATGATATAGTTTTTTAAAATTTCTTTTTGATATAGTTTATTAGGCACTTTCTTCAAAACTCAATATCCTTCATAGTGGATCCAAATAAAGGGTTAGGTGTGGGAGCAGGTCAGGAGAGGTGGAGAAGGGTATGATGTTAGAGGAAAGAGGGCTGAAATGTGTATCTCCTTTGCTACTCAGTAATTTGAACACTGACCTCTTAACTCACGCTTTTTGAAGATTCTTCCATAGAATCTGTAAAATCAAAATAAAGGTAAATAATTTGAAATTTAAAAACTATACTGAAAAATATAGCCCCTAATTAAAAACAGGAGAGGGCGAGGGAAGATGGTGTTATTATTCCAAGATGGGCTCCCATGAGCCGCACACCATTCTAGGAGCTACTGTTGCACATTGGTAATGGTGGGTGAGTCAGAGAGTGTAACATGACACCGGGGAGAAGTAATCACGCAGAAAGTTTGCATTAGCGATTAGTGGTTAAAATTTACTCTACTAATTCTTATGACATCTGATAATCTATTGTCTCTTTATGGATTATAAAGGGGTATATAGTATACGCAGAACACAAGCTTTTCAGAAGTTACAGGGTTTCCTGGCACAAAATTTTGCTTACTCTCAATCTCACCCTTTTGTCTAATCTTGAGTAATTTTTTTTTCTCAGCTTCTCATCTTTTTTATGAGGCTAAATATATTCTTGACAGGATGTAACATAATTTTTAAAAATTATATGTTGCTCAAGAATATCTTCTGGGAATAATTACTCATGTTAATATTAATTAACAAACATGTTAATATAACAAACAAGTCCTTGTCATTTATTTGTGCTATGATAAACATGGACATAAAAGAGGCAATGGTACTGGGCTGTTAACAGGTATTTTACACTTGATCTTAGCCAAAAAGGCCGAGAAGTGATGTTAACATGTATTTTAAAGGTTTCATAGTTAAATATGTTTTTATGCCAGGGATTGAATGCAGGACCTGTGTTTACCATGCAGGTGGAGAGATGCTAAGCTGCATCCCCAACCCCAATAGTTCTTTTTAAAGATGACAGGTATCTGTCTTGATAAAATTACTGGTAAATAAACTTATTTGCAGTACAGTTTAAAGGCTGAGCATATTCATAGCACAGAGACCTCTTTAAACTCAGAATCTATGTGCAGGGCCGGGGAGTTAGCTCAGTGGTTCCGGCGCCTGTCTTGGAAGCGCAAGGACCCGGGTTCGATTCCCCGGTAGCCACATACAATACTGGGTGTGGAGACTCATGCCCAGCAGCAACCAGTACCACATACCACAGTGCCGGGCGTGGTGGCTCATGCCTGTAATCCCAGCACTCGGGAGGCAGAGGCAGGAGGATTGTGACGTGAGTTGGAGGCTGAGCTCAGAGCCAGCCTGAACCACAAAGCGAGACTCTGTCTCAAAAAACCTAAAACAAAACAAAACAAAAAAGAATCTATGCGCAGTGGCTGTGGATTGATGTGGAGAGAATGTAAGAAGGAGTAGTTGAGCAGACCTAGAAGACAGAAGATCGGGGGCAGAAGAGTCACAGGCTACACCTCCACGTGTCATCCTGTGGGTGGGAATCCAACCTGCCCCTCAGATGGGCGGAAAGATGCTTCTTCCCGGCGTTCATTCTTTTAAGTAAACCCATTATATTGACCTACAGGCCCAATGGCAAAAAGGGGTGTGCCTTTGGCCTTCTGCTTTATTGCTTGCTCTAGAGGAAACCAGCTACCACTGTAGGAGGACAATATGCAGCCCATAGGCCATGGACAGGAAGAGAATTTACAGCTTCAGGATAAATCCAGTTAAAACATGTTTTGACACTGTCCTCCAGGGCTGGTAAATTGACAACCTAAGACACATGAGCAGGTGCAGCACAAGAGGCTGAGCAATATGCTAGGTGACATAGGAGCAACAGAAACAATACTCGTACACAGACAAGATTAAGGACTCAGAAAGAAAGAAAATAGTTGGCGGATTTAGAAAATGGAACAAGCACAGAGAGCATAGACTCCCACAGCTGAAAAAAAAATCCAATACTTCACATCAAAGGTCAGGGTGTCTCTAGCTCCGATATGATACCAGAAAGGTCAAGGCTGACATCAGTAACTGTGATACAATAATGAACATATAAAAGGTTTTGTTTGTGCCTTATGTGGATATACATACATAAGTGCATGCCACTGATTATTGAAAACTTCTGTATATCAGAATATGTGGTAATATAAGTAATAAAGACAACTTATCAAAAACAAATATCAGGGCCAGAGATTTAGCTCGGTGGTTCCAGTGCCTGCCTTGCAAGTGCAAGGTCCTGAGTTTGATCCCCAGTAACAACATACAACAATGTCAGGCATGGTGGCTCACACCTATAATACCAACACTTGGGAGGCAGAGGCTACAGCATTGTTGTGAGTTTGAGACTGAGCTCAGGACTAGCCTGAACTACAAAGCAAGACCTTGTTTTTTATTTTTAAAGGCAAATATCATAAAGCTACCATCAGTAATATTCAAGTAAAATTGATAGTATATTTGTCATACTATATACAAATAAATAAATGTTGTATTTATATACTTTACAGTCTGGAAAGGGAATGCTCACATTTCAAAATTAAACCTGTAAATGCCATATTAATGTTTAGTGGTGAGAAAACAGTTATGTTGAAGGATGAGCATGTTAATATTCCTCACACTCACTGCTTGTACTCTGGACTTTTCAGTGGCAAAGTATATTGAATTCAATTACATTTTCCCATACATATCAAAAACTATAAATGTGTGCTATATTATATGTCTATGTTTGCTAAAATTAGTGCAAAATTATCATAAAAGAGAAATGTTATTATATGTATACATTCACTCAAGTAATGTTTTGCTAAAATTATTATAAATCTGGCCACATATAAAAGTGTTACATTACTAAATCCTAGTGCTGAAACCATGTAATATTATTTATCCCAGATTTTTTCTATATAATGAAGACACATTCTTTACATTTTCCTAGCATTAATGTATAGTCTTCTTTATAATTTAAAGATGCCAACAAAAATCAACTTTGCATTAGTGAGCTCACCTTGTTCATGGGGACATTCATACTCTGCTCACTACTCTTTAGTGCTCCGCTCTCAGGAGGTAAAGAGAAATGAGAACTAGAGCTTCTCACAAAAGCATTCACTTCAGAATGAAATGTAACACATGATTTGTACATTTCTGGACAAGTCTAAGTGTTTTTCTTGCCATTAACGGAAGAAAGTCAGTGTCTTAAACTCTAATAAGCTGCCATAACTTTAATAAGAAACTACATAAGACTAGCCAGACCACTCCTCAAAAACAAAACAGAAATGTAGAAATTTTCTTAGATATCAGGGAAAATATAAAAATAATCACACTTCTTTAACAAATTTGATTTTTTCTATACATGCATTGCATTCTTCCCCCAGAATTCACTTTAACAAAGAATATTAAATAATTTAGTCTATAATTAAACACTATTTTCTTTTAAAAGATAATATCACTGCTTAGTATTGTAGCTTCAAATGAAATTCATTTAGGAATTCACCTAAATTTCTTCATGAAAACTTGAGAACATTTCAGGCACTTGAAAAAATGTATTTGTATATTTTAAATATACCTATACATAAAAATGTTTTTCTGTTACACAGAATGAAATATGAGAATTATGGAATATATGTAAAATAGAGAAGAGCATAGTAGGAAAATTGAAAGTATTTGGTTCTATCTAGAAGTAGTATTCTGTTCATATTTCTTTAGTAATATGATTATATATATATTCATACATATTTATAAATGCTTGACACAGCTATGGACAACTTATGCTCAAAATTTTAAGTATCAAACTCCTAGAGTTTGTATTTCAATTTTTCAGTATATAAAAGGTGGCTGAGGCTTGATTATGGGGACTGAAATTTGTATCATTTTATTTCCTTCTTATATCATGTTCTCTTTTTTCCCCTCAGTACAAAGCTAAAAAGTCGACTGATGATGTCATCAACATGAACACTTACATAGAAGTCTACATGTGCATACATACATGCAATTATCCATTTTTCAATCCTTTCAATTCATCTATCCACCATGCACACAGAAATCTGAGAATTAATGGATAAAATATAATTATTTTACCTGTGCAAAATGCAATGTCCTGAGTATAAAGACACTAGAGTTAATACCCAAACCCTCACCCTCGATTGAACTACAGATTTAAAGGGAGAGAAAAATAATATATAAAGATCTATAAAAATAATTTGAGATTATATTTACTCTGAAGGTGGTCATTCTGGGAATGGACTGGCATTAGACCTCAGCTAGAAAGAAGGAGAAGGAAGGTCTTACCTACAAAGTTAAATATGACACATACATTGTGTCCACCCAAAATAGTCTCAAAACTAGATTTTTGTAGAGTAGAAGGCTGAGGATTGTTTAAAGCCTTTTAATATAGGTTGTCTAAAGCTTGAACTGTTTGGATATGAATCATTTAGGCAAAAAGAAGTCAGGATAGGGCCGAGGATTTAGCTCAGTGGTTCCGGCGCCTGTCTTGCAAGAGCAAGGACCCGGGTTCGATCCCCAGTGACCACATAACAATACTGGGCGTGGAGATTCACGCCCAGCAGCAATCAGTACCACACACCACAGTGCCGGACGTGGTGGCTCATGCCTGTAATCCCAGCACTCGGGAGGCAGAGGCAGGAGGATTGCTGTGATGTGAGTTGGAGGCTGAGCTCAGGGCCAGCCTGAACTACAAAGCGAGACCCTGTCTCAAAAAAAAAAAAAAAAAAAAAAAAAGAAGTCAGGATAAGAAATCTGGCCTTACTAAACCCCTCTCCAGGTTTGGTGGATTGTGATAGATCAAGGGAGTCAGTGACTGCATCAGTACAGTCCTGGCTTCCTGCTCAACCCCTAACTCGGAGAATAACTTCAGGCTACAGGAAATCTTCATAGGTATCCGGTATGTTTGGAGATTTCTGAAAACAATGAGGGTATGAAAATGCTGCTCCTGAAGCCAGGTGAGGACAAAGAGCTTGTGTCAGCAAATATGAATAGTGAATTTGCCTCTGAAAACCAAGGCCTGGGACCACAGCCAATAGAGTGTGTTATCCTGAGCCAAATGGAGAAATTGCCTCATCGCAGTCAGCAGTACAGGAACAAAGCAGGCTAGCTACTAGAGCAACCACAGGGGCCCCGAGTCCCACATGGAAACGGGTCCTGACCCATTTGGCCATGCTCTCCATGAAGTAGAAAGAGCACCATCTACTCAGCTAGAAATGGCACTAAAGAAGAACACAGTTGAGCAAATTTAACAAGTTGAACATTAGTTCTGAAAAACTTAGGTCCACAAAAAGCTTTAGTTTAGTAAATAAGATGGATTTTTATTCCATCAGCCTAACTTTAACTCCTCAGCCAGAAAAGTCTAAACAGAGATGATCGACATAGATTGAAAAGTTACATCCACTCTCTGTACGTGAGAACAGAGGCATCAGGATCAGAGACCTCTGTCCTGGCTTGTCAGGTGTCATCAGAGATAACGTGAAAGTCACGAGAGACCTGAGCTTCTACAATTACAACACTTCTTCCTGTGGACAGAAACTTCTTTCAGCTACCAAGGGGTGTGTGTACCTCTAGAACAACTATATATAATACGGAAAAAGTTAAAAAAAACATAGATACATGCATTCCAGTGGACTGCCTTAATTCCCAGAGGCCTGCTGAGAGCAAATCACCTTCACAGGATTGTCGACATTCCACATTGTTGACTTCAGTTTTCCACCAAAATTGAGTGGATACATCCACTTATTAAGAGACAACATGTGTCTGGCATGATACCTTTTGAAAGGAAAATGGAGACACTATTCCTTCCTTCCAGAGATTATAGTCTACAGAAAAAGACTCACAAACAAGACTTTGCACCCTCCATTCTGAGCAGGAGGCATTCCAATTCTACAGGTAATGACATTTATGTAGACATGTGCCACCTCTCAGGAAAGTTCAAAGGGCTATCAGAGAACATTGACAGATCAGCATGCTGATGACAATAGAATGAGAAATTATAACAGGGGCTACACTTTTGCTGCTTTTGTATGTCCACTGCTGTGGGGAGCATATATTAGAGCAGCACTCAAGTCACTGGGGGACTTCGAACAATGCGGACTCCCGGGTTGCACCCAACTCTATTGAATCTCAATCTCAGGGGAAGCAACTCGACCCCCCCCACACACACACACACACGCTGCTTGGTTCCTGAGCATTTCCAGTGAGCAGCTTCCCACCCACGTGCATTTCAAACATACACTCATTATACAAGATAGACTTTGGCAAATCACATTTCTGTTTAGCTCCCTTATAGACTACTGAAGCTGAATAGTCAGACTGTGGTTGTGAGGACAACAATGTGGTTTTAGAATAAATTAATAGGATTTCAGTGGGCTTCCTGCAGCTGGCTCAGAAAAACACCTCAGTCATCGCAAAGGAAATAAGAATATGTGATTCACTCAAATGAAGCAGAGACACCAGCGTACTTTGACTATGTGGCAAGTGTAACGAGGAGTGGTCTTTACATTATTGCTAGAAGCAAGGGTGAACACAGATTTAATACGTCATCATTAGGCTGCATCTTCATGTTAGCCATGCTGCAACACAAATTTTACTTACCACCTTCTCCGCCAATATTTTAATGGAAACAAACCATCACAGCATCCCATCTTTGGGACTGCAGAATTTGCTACTATGGTCATAAATTGGTGAACTTGAGACCAGACTTGAGCAAGCAGTATTTCTTGTCTGACATACACAAAGTTTGAAAAACTTGATGATTTAAAATACAAACAATAGAAACCAGTGTGTCCTTATGGGACAGTAATTGACTTTAGAGGCATTGCAGGTAGAACCTTAAGCAAATCGCTGCCCACCTTAGCCACTGCCCTCTCTCTGTGTGTGGCACTTACTCTTTTTACTTGGCTGGTCTGTAGTTGACTGAGATCCAGACCTTTGATACACGCATCAAGAGTGAGGCTCCCAAGTAAGGAGAGATTCAATGTATCTCTCCCTACTGACTATGTGCATAATTATGGACAATTGAAATGAGACCATTGTTTTAAGTAGGATATCATCCTGTCTATTCTTAAAATACGTCAAAATAAAACAAATTACCTTAGAGAATCTGCAGCTAGGCACAGAGTTTTAGAAACCTAGCCTCCAGCAATATGAAATTCAATCTTTTATTTTCAAAGGCATTCTCCAGGGATTATTTAAAATAAGCAGGAAAAACACAACAAAAATACAATGTGTTAATTAGGAAATATGTTTCAGTTCCCTCAAATCATGCACTGTGGGTGTGAAATGTTTCATATAAAAGAAGTCAGTCAATAAATTTACCCAGTCCAATAGATATTTTACCAAGTCACTGAATAATCTTAACATTTAAAAATTTACTTAAAAAGGAAATGATCAATTTAAACACTTAATTCCACTGTCCCAGAGCCAGCATATACTGGATTATCGAACCCAGGTTTTGTAGGTAAAATAAATATAATATTTGTGAATGTGGATACACTTTTCAGGCGTTTAAAATCAATTTCACTCTTTTATTAAGTTTAAATTTGTCTATTATAAATCATCACTTTCAGCATAGTAAAACAAGTTCTGACAGATGTGTATAGTTGGGCAACAGCTGAGCCATATAAACTGTTCTCGTCTTTTCTGATGGTTTCTCTTCAGATACTTATTCCTGTCTCTTTCTTCATGTCTAAGACCAATAAACTACTGGTCTGTTCCCCCCCCCACCACCATGGCTTTGCATTTTCCAGAGCCATACCAGAAAAATAATTCTTTCATTTAGCAAAATATATTTGAAATATATCATAGCAGTGCATCAATAATATATAGCTTCTTCAAATAAGTTTCTACTTGATTTTGTAAT
This sequence comes from Petromus typicus, assembly GCA_004026965.1. NCBI lineage: Eukaryota > Metazoa > Chordata > Mammalia > Rodentia > Petromuridae > Petromus > Petromus typicus. The sequence continues at coordinate 44,459 of PVIR01002373.1, forward strand.
AAACAGCCAAATTGTTTTCCAAAGGAACTCAACTACAATTGCTTTCCTTTTATCACAAAATGAGAAGTCCAGATGGAAGCTTTGGGTAATATGTGTTTTAGACCTTAGGGGAAATGGAAAGAATTAAGACAAGTGATATACATGTACTCACTCCTCACTGCGAGTGTAAGAATTATGCATAGCAAACATACATGGATAAAAAAATTAGAATGGAGTTAAAGCCATTCTAATTATTCTGTGGCCGTACTGGTTGTTTGCTTTCTGTCATGCTGGGATTGAACTCAGGACGTTGTACGGGCTAGATAAGGGCTAGATACGTGCTCTACCACTGAGCTACACACCCAGTGTTTTCTTATTTCTACTCAGATAATTGGCTCTTTTTACTAAGTTTTGAGAATCTTTTGCATGTTTTCATAGAAATCAATATCAAAAATGTGATTGCCAAATATTCTTATTGTTTTTTGTTTATATTAACTTCAGAATTTAATTTATATGTTTTATAAATACACAGAACTCCACAGTGGTATATTAGTCATTCTTAAAGACAAAGGAAATTCTATCCTTTGGCGCAGCATGGGTGAGCCTGTTGGCTGCTCTGCACAGTGAACTCTGTGAAGCCCTGGGAGGCAAGTCGTGCGGGATCTCAAGTCCTTACAGAGAAGAAAAGAACTGAACACCCAGAAGTAGAAAAGAGAATGGGGCAACCATGAGCTGGAGCTGGGCTTCACGGGGTATCCGATTTTGGTAAGACAGGAATATCAGATTACACAGACCTTTTTAAGAAAATGAAAATATAGCTAATAATGTATTATATATTATAAAAACTTTAAATGAGATGGTTTTATAAAAATCATCAGATAATTAGAATTATTTAATTATGGGAGAATCTACATAAATCAAAATACAGCATTATACTCTGTAAAATGCACAATTATTGTGAACTAACATGACATAATATTTCTAAATATCCTACTTTTAGAAATTTAAGAAATACTGACTTATTCCCAAGACACAAAGATCTTCTTTCTATAATTTTTACAACTTAGAGTTTATATGAAGGACTATGATCCATTTTGACATGATTTTTGTATTTTCTGTGAGGTATGAATTGTGTATTTGTAATTTTTTTATTTTTTTCTCACACATACATTCTCTAGCTGTGGCAACATTAGCAAAAAAAATAAGTTTATCCATGTTTTGCCTTTTTAACTTTGTCCACTTAAATGGCCATATATCGGTACGTCTGTTTGGGGATAGGATATTCTGTGGAGTTTTCCATAGAGTATTCTTTGGCAATACAAATCTACTGATCTGTGTCACTTTTTAACAAGTCTTGAAAACAGGTAATGTAAATTCTCAAAATTTTTTCTTCTCCCATTTTTTTATTATGCTAATATCTTCATATCTCCATCTAAATTATAAAATTTGTTCATTTGTTTTACAATTTAAAATGTCCTAAGATTTTCATCTGCATTCAACTGCATGAAACAATAGTTTCAGGGATGGGCTGGGGATATAGCTCAGTGGTTCCGGCACCTGTCTTACAAGCGCAAGGGCCCAGGTTCGAACCCCGGTAACCACATACAATACTGGGCATGGAGACTCACCCCAGCAGCAACCAATACCACATACCACAGTGCCGGGTGTGGTGGCTCATGCCTGTCATCCCAGCACTCGGGAGGCAGAGGCAGGAGGATTGCTGTGATGTGAGTTTGAGGCTGAGCTCAGGCCCAGCCTGACCTACAAAGTGAGACCCTGTCTCAAAAAAAAAAATCTTAAAAAATTCTTAAAAAATAGTTTCAGGGAGAATCAGAATTTAATTGTACTGCTTATTTGAATTTATGATTATGTATTCCACCCAGTATATGTGTATTTTATTCTGAGAGTAATATTTAGTCTCTTACTCTTGTCATACTTTTTGGATTTATACTTACAGATTTTGCATATGATTTTGCTGAACTCCAATAAAATGGTGTTGTTTTAACAAACTGAATGTGCATGTGGTTCACTCGGGGTGGTCGGCAATGACAGTTCAGGTAGCCACTGCCCTAACTCCTTCCCTCCAAACTGCCCAAACTATATATGGACACTTTCAAAGTGTCACTCTGAGCTGTTGACTGAAACCTGTACTGTTGAGGAAACTTTACAAAAAACTTCCGCCCCTAAATCCCCCGAGGTGGCTCAGCCGACATCATGAGCTCTCCAGACACAGTAGCTTAGCTGTGATGTGGTTCCCTGTTCCACGTGCCTCTCTTTCCTTCTTTTCAATCATTCTGGATCCTGGGAGAAGGTCCAGCTCCGTCTCCATGGTCCCACTCATGCAAATGTAGACAGAAATCACCAGTCTCCAGGGGCTGGCTTCCCACCCAACTTCATAAGCTTTGATTGGAGGCTCCCAACAAGACTTTAGATCTTCTCAGTGAAGCTGTCTATTGCCCCAGCTCTAGCAACTGATTCTCTGGCCTCAACTCTTGTATTTGGATTGTTGTTGCCATCACACTACTTTTCATATTGCTCCATCCTTCCATCCTATGAGCTCTCTGTGTACTATTCCAGTGGATCCTGTATACTGAAGCCATAGTGACCTTTCTTCAACAAGCCCCACATCTCTCCTATCTTCAGCCTAGCCTTCTGTCCCAAACCGATGAGAAAGGAAATGTGTGGGAACCTCAGCCGGAAGTATGTATGTAACTGCATGAGACATACAGAGAGAAGGAGACTATGGGAACTACATGCCTCAAGCCTCCTGAATGCATGGTTGGATCTGAGCTGACCACCCATGAGTCCAAGTAGCATCGGGACTCACTGACTTCAAGAATCAGTGCTCTACCCTTTGTCTTCCTCATAGAGGGTTTGACACTTAAAGTCCTTCAGGTCAGTCTTGTAACAGATCACCCTGTTCTCCCCCATCCTCCACATCAATCCCTGTACAGATGTCATTTCCTTCACCTTTTCTTCCCAGACTCTTTCATGCTGAGGGTCTTAACTAAGTTAGTCCTTCCAGATCTTCTCAGGGGTGAAACTGGACACAGACTCCAAGCAACCTCCCGTCCTTTGCCCTGGGCCATGGTCATGCATTGACAATTTATTACCGATACATAGAAACAAGTAAATTTTGTGTACTGATCCTGTACCCTGTGTCATTGCCAAATTGACTCATCCATATGCCTTTTAGGATTCAATACAGAGACAATTTGTCATCTGTAAATAGCAATACTTTTTTTCTTTATCTTGTATGTTTTTTATTTATTTAATCAGATTCATCAGTAAAACCACTTGGGAACTGTTGACAGTTTCCTTTGCCTTAGATGAGGTCTGAGTACTGTCCTTCTTTCAAGGAACCTGCGTAATTAATATAAATTTGGGAACTTGTTGCTTTAAATTTGTTTAGAAGACTACTCAATATTATTTAAATGTCTTTAGGATCTGTAGTGAATGTCTTATCGTTGATAGTGGTGTTTTGCATTTTTCTTGTAATATTTTTGGCTAGAAGTTGGTCTATCTTATGAATGTCTTCTTTTTCTGCTCTTTATTCACCCATTCCGTTTCCTATGTACCCATCTAACAGTTCAAAAGTAATTTGGCTATAGAGGTATTGTTCAGGAAGTCTTTCCCTAAGCCAGTGTCTTCAAGAGATTTACCTAACCTGTTTTGTAGCAGGGTTAGTGTGTCAGTCTTAATATTTATGTCTCTAACCCACTTTGACTTTAGCTTGGTACATAGTCAAAGAGATAGGTTTAACTTTATTGACCTTAAAGCCAAGTTATGGCAAGTTAAGGCCCAGTTTTTCCAGCACTATTTGTTAAAGAGGCTATCTTTCCTCCACTGAGGATTTTTGGCTCCCTTGTCAAAGATGAGTTGACTTAGTGTGTCTGGATTTGTTTCTGGATCTTCTAGTCTACTCCACCAACCCTCAGTTCTGTTACTTTGCCAGTACCATGCAGTTTTTATCACAGTGGCTTTATAATTGTTTATAACAGCTCAGTTTGTGACTGCTAAATCTTGGAAGAAATCAAAATGTCCATCAACAGGAGACTGGATACAGAAGATGTAGCTCTTTTATAGAATGGAGTATTATTCATCCATTAAAAATGATAAGATTGAATCATTTATACTCAAATGGATGTATCTTCAAGACATCCTCATAAGCGAAATAAACAGGTCACAGATGTGTAAATATCATATCTTTTCTCTGATATGAGAAAAGAAAGATGTACATGAGTTCTAGTATATATAGTTGATATTATAAAATAAAAAAATATTTAAAAGGAAAGAGGGTATAGGGGTAAATAACGAGGGGAAAAGAATGTGATACTAATAAAAAAAGAAACAAAGCTTATGTATATATAGGGGTCGGGGGTTGCAGGGTGGATGGGGGGAGGGGAAAAATGAGAATCAAGTCATGTCACATTCCGGTACAAACTCTCCATGTTGAATGCGATGATGTTGTGTACTCATAATGTACCAATAAAGATATGAATTTTTTTAAAAAGTAATTTGACAATTATTTCCTATATGTTAATCACTTTGATACATATCACACACAGAACAGGTATCATATCTGTGTTAGGAACAAAACAATTCTGTGAAGGGGGGACACATGCATAAAGTGTGACCAACACTCACAGCGCTATCTCTGGTTCGTATTCACTTTAAAGAACAGCTTACCTTTACCTAGGTTAGGATGGAGGGGACATGTGTTACAAAACAACCTGAAATTGAAGGAAGAAATGTGGAAGAAAGTAAGAATTCAATTGAAATGGTATTTAAGAAATGTGGAACAAGAGTATTCTGTACTTTCCAAAATATCAATACCTAAAGCTGAACACAATCCATTTTCTATTAAAAATAAATATTTATACATAATATTTAATAAATAAATATTTATACATAATATTTAATAAAGTTAAGGACAAAATGGTGGGCTGATTCTACCCACAAATAAAACCTAAAAATAGCAATCACTGTAAAGCCCATCCTCTGTGAATTGTGAGATTTTTAATTACAACAATAAATATATAACATATATTATCTAACATAAAAATAATCTAATTAAAAATTTCCATATATCACAATTCAAGCACGAACTGTGGCAGTAGAATGATTTTGATATTAGTGAATAACTGTACTATTCAAACTTTAAAGTAATACAAAATATAATCCAAGTGAAAACAATCTAAATTTCCTATTTATAAGTACCTTGCTTTTTAAAATGTGCATAAATTGTATAATAGGCATTCATTATTGCCGATGTAGTTTATGCGAATAAGGATGAATCAAATAACTAATTTCTTTTTGTTAGCCAATCGAAGAGTAAGTCACCAGAAAGAAAATTCTATTTCACTGCTTATTTATCTGCCTTCCTACTGCTGAAAAATTTGTGGATGCTTTTACAGTTTTTGTATGAGTCTCATAAATCTTCAATCTTTATGCTGATTGATATATCTACAGAGACCATTCTACTGCTGCATTATTAGATTGGCTTCTGCTTACAATCTAAATAGCAGTATCACCACTTCAAATTCCAATATGCTATCCCTCTTGATCCCAATTTCTTCCTCTGCTGAAAAGCTATTTTGATTCTTTCCCTTCTGTATCTTTCTCTGTGCACAGCCCTGTCCTTTGAACTTCCTCGTGCCTATTGTCAGGAAGATATCATTTCATCCCCTGCCCTTTTCACCTCCCATTCAGTCGTACTCTTGTGTTTTAACTGCCAGAAATAGCTCCTTCCCCACCGAACCACTTCCAGCAGTGTTCTCTGGATAGCTTTTCTCCACTTTATTCAAAATAATAATGAACAGAACCAATAGAAAAACCATTAAAAAGAAAACAAATCAGCTAAATCACTTGAATATGTAATACATATGACTACTCAGCAATCACTTCCAACTTCCATAAACTCCTGAGTTGTATTAATGCCATAAAAAATATTTGCTTTAGAAGATAAAATTATTTTTCCAAGGTTAGCTAATGCTATGTTCAGGATTTAAAGTCAAGGTTTAGCATTTTTTATACATCAGTCAAATATAGGCACTGCCATACTAACAAATACACCCAAGGAAGGTACTTTATCAAAGACTATATAATTATCTCTCTCAAAGCTTCCTTTGTAGACAAAACAATTTGTCTAAGGCAAAATATTTCATAAGTGAAATCCTGTAATTCAAATCTAAATAGTCCAGAACCAAAACTTGGGGCATTATCTCTTGATACTGCATGTATTCACTTTATTAAGCTATGCCGTATACAGATTTTAATTGGATTTTGCTATTTTATTTCTTCTTTACTTCATTAGCCATCGCTTCCAAAGAAAACCATGTAGGTAAGATATATGACTCAATTTAAACACTTTAGCTCCAAGTGAATATATAAGGCAAGTATAGCCTCTGTGTGGGGAAGCGGAAAAGGGAGAAGAGAGAAAGGAGGGGGCGGGGTGGAGGGAAAACAAAGGACAAAAATTCTGTATTTTATTATATTTAATAAAAATAATTATCGCCCCGATAAGCAGTATAGTTAATTCTGCAATTCCTAACTTAAAAGTGATTTTAAGTTATAGTATTTGAGTGAGCTGAATATGTATTTATTCAGGTTTCACACAAAGCTTAGTTTCATTGTTGCTGCACTTGTGAGCGTTGATCTATCCTTCATTTCAAGTTGATGTCAAGCACCACCATGAAAATGTACTACATATTACTTAGAAAACATTTTTTGCCATCCTTTAAGATAAATGTAAACCAGACACAGCTTCTGTGATAGGATTTTAAGATATTTGCGTTTGAGTTTTTTTCAAAGAAGAATCTACTCTTATAAAGTGAATTTCTAAGCTGACAGGAATAAATATAGTTCAGTCAGCTACAAATCCATTAAAGTAGCTGTTATTTTTATCCACTAAAACTTACTTTTCATCTCACATTCCATTTCCAAACTCAAGAAATATAGTTTATATCTCAAACATAAAGAAAGACAAGATTGAAAATCAACTCAGTGTTTTTCAAACATTGGGCAAGTTAGAACAGTTTGTTCATGTACTGACTGAGAGAAACATCTCAACACACAGTGTATTCTTTAAACATATGCAAAATACATCTAGAATCCAATGTATTTGGATATTGTTCTTTTGATTCAGACCAACGCCAAAATAGTCATTTATGTGCATGATTATAAGACAGATAATCTTTTGGTATTCTTTCTTGAAGGACCAGTAGGAATATTACATTTAAAACTAGATTAGTCTTTGTATTTTATATTTTTGCAGTTTCTTTTCATAATCCTACCTCAAGGAAAATGTATATTGTAAGCTGCATGGCAGTAGACTATTTTTAACATGCAGAGAGACCCAGGATTCAGAAAGATGACTTGGCCCGAGGCATGAACAAGAACGCTACCCATCTCCCTTCTACAGGGAAACATTGTTTAAAAACAAGTATCTACTCTTATCTGGATTTTGATGCATAAAAATAACTGTGTCATAATTGAAGAACATAAAAGGGTTATAAAAAGAGGACAAAGAATACTTGTAAGCACATCTTCAGGTTTTTATTTTCATAAAATGTACAAATATAGTTGACTACTTAAATTAAATGATTTTAGGAGGTCCGTAAGATTGAAGATTTTAAAAACAGAAATTCTTCCAATTTAATGAACCAATGATTAGTTATTTGCTATTTTCTCAAGTAAACTGGTTTATTGTTTGTAGCCATGAATTTCCCAAATTTGTTTTGTTTTTCTTCCTTTATACAAGTTGATTATATTCACTAGCTTTCCACTGAAATTGTTCATAACTATCTGAAAACCTCATTTTATGAGAGTAATTTTGAAATACATAAGTGGCTATGTTTAAGACACTATACATCTTCCTTCATCTTAGTTTTGAGAGTCACTATTTAACTTGAGTAAAATATGAAGGAAAATGTTACATGAGCTATGTGCTGGACTTACAAATCTAAAACAATTGTACTCTACCTGGGTACTTTATATGAATCATATAATTCCTTGAAAGTTTATATTCCAATAGAAGTAAATATGCAAAGCATTATGATATGTTATATATATCCGCATACATGAAACTATTTAGATATAAACTAACAAGTAATATCACCATATACATTATTTTTATGTGTGAAAATATGGCTAGTGAAATAGCTTGTTTAGTTGCCAATCAAAAATTTTACCTTGAAAAATTTAGTGCTTTCAAATTAATGATGAATAATGGCTGAATTTAGTGTCAAAATAATCAGCTCATCTATATATTGAACAAAAAAGGAAAAATTTGAATTTTTCTTAATGACAAATTTTCTGCAAGACATAGAACACTTAAAAACACTTTCTCTAAAGTAACAGTAAAAGTGTCCTAAATGATTATACCACTCCTAATATTCTATCATCTTTATACTGACAGAAACCTGCAACTCTCAAAGGATGGATCTGTGATGGAAATAAAGGACTCTTAAACATGCACATAGGTGTGGTGTGGATAGGTGTTCACGTTTAAGATGCAAATGTTTCAGTACATAAGTTCCATATGTCTCTTTCTCTGACAATACAATTTCTCAATCTGATCATTAGATGGAACTAATGGGTGGAACTAGGTAAAACAAAAGATCTTTTCCGCTCAGATCAAAATGTGAAAGCTTTCCTCTCCCTGTGCATTCTTATTAGCCCACACATTAACTGAAAAAAGCACTTGCCCTTTTTCAATGCTAATGCTGCCTTTTTCTTTGTTTACTTAAAAGTCTCTTCTTCATAAGAACACTGAGGAGCAGCTTCAGCATCTAGTTCATTAATAGTGGTATTAATCCAGCTAGTCATCAGGTGCAATTCATCAACTGCACAGCTCTTTGTGTTCTATTTTTGCTAAATGCTTCTTCTGTGGAATTTAAATTATGAAGAAAAAGCGGCTGACTAATCTGAATTTCTCAATTTATTCATGTTCATTGAAAAGCTATTCATCAGCGTAAAGTCTGCTGTGAGTTCAAATCAAATTTAAACCACCTGGGAGTAAACAAAATTGTTCTTCCCCAGCTCCAGGAAGAAGATAAAAATAACACATTTTCAAGAAACTCTGGACATGAATCTACTGAACTAAATAAACTGACAAAGCATCAGATATTTTCACTATTAGATATTTTGTCCACCTACCGACAGATTGTGGGTCACTGTTTTAGAAGTGTTGGTTGTATAACATAATGCTGATTTCTTTTGTTTCTTGTAAGTACAAAATAATCAGTTATTCTTGGTTCCTCAAATATGTATAAAATCCATAAAGCTGCCATTTACAATTTTTTTATACATCTGAACTATTCATGGAGTTGATGGCTAAATTATTCACTCTTAGAGTTTGTACTGAGCATTCACATCCCACAGTTCTGTACATCTAAATTATGGAATTTACCTGCCTGGATTTCTCAGGTGCTTAGTCTTATAAAATTAGACATTTTTTTCATTGTAAACTGGGGCTTCCTGAATGGGAGACATGAATTTTGGACACGAATTTTGGGGAAGATCTCAGTGCAGATAGCCCTGTAAAGACTCCTTTCTGCTAACCAAAGAGGTGAATTATTTCTGAGGACCCAAAGCACTAGAAGGTTACACACTGTGTTATTTACTGTTGAGTTTGTGAACTCAATACTAAATGAATAATCAATTCATTAAAAAAAAAGAACATACTGTTATAACAAAGTGCACACTCCCTGCCATTGATTTTTTTCTAAGGACACAAAGATATGCCGATCAAGCCTATGAAAACACCACGTATATCTAAGTTATAGCATATATATTAGTTATAACAATGATCCTCCCTTATTAACCAACTTGAACTCAATCAAATTTAATCTATACAGAGCAAACCAATGCATCTGGAGCTATTGCTTTACACTGTTGCTACCACACAGTGCAACACACTTCAGCAATAGGACCGGAAAATTGGAGTATTGTAAGACAGTTACATTTCCTATTCCACTAAACTGGTCAGACTATTAATTTAAAAATTTTGTTGTTAGTCTGGAAAAATGCTAACAATATCTAATGCTAACAAAAATGGGATCTCCCAACATACATTAAGCAGCCAACCTCCAATATGAGTCTCATACACAGGTGGGTTGTGTGTTCTTTTTTTTTTTTTTTTAGGTTTTTTGGAGACAGGGTCTCGCTTTGTGGTTCAGGCTGGCCCTCAGCTCAGCCTCAAACTCACATCACAATCCTCCTGCCTCTGCCTCCCGAGTGCTGGGATTACAGGCGTGAGCCACCACGCCCGGCACTGTGGTATGTGGTACTGGTTGCTGCTGGATGTGGGTCTCCACACCCAGTATTGTTATATGGTTACCGGGGAATCTAACCTCGGTCCTTGCGCTTGCGAGACAGGTGCCGGAACCACTGAGCTAACTCCCCGGCCCCGGGTTGTGTGTTCTTTCATGACTGAAGGAAGAACGTTCAAAGATAATTCAAATATGAGAATGCACCATTAGAGATGTTATCTGTGAAGTATCGCCTAAAAAATTATTTAACTACTGCTTCACTATGAAGACAAGCTCTTGTTATAAATTTTAAGAAAATATTCTGACTACAAAATAGGATGTCTTACAAGAAGGCTATGTATCACATTTAAGGAGAAGACTAGAGTACAGAGTTTCCATTCAGTTCTTATCTCAGCCTACCCTGAGGCCTCTGAGGCTATTATTTTTACTTTAGGAAAACTTAAAGCCCCATACCCTCCTCTTAATATACCAGTAAGGGTTCTTTGTAGCTAAGAAGAGAGGAAACAAAAATATGCAAAGATCTGCAACCTTGCTAGGATCCTGCAGAAGGAGCCGTGGGTGCATATGGCAATAAAACCAAACGAACATACTCAGGACACCACGGTCACAGTCATCACTGGGTGGGCAGGGTGCTGCAGAAGGTAGTTCTGCATTTTCTTTAAAAAACATATCTATTGCTTATTTGTGCAGATATTTTCTAACATGTTACAAAACATTAGAAAATATCATTTTATCTTCACCTTAAAAGAAAAATCTTCTATAATTATAAAATCTGTGGTGTCAAATGACTCAATCACTCCAGCCACACTAAGATACGCACTACACCATGAGTTGTACACACTCACTCCTGAGATGGAAGCGATCCTCAGTGAATACTGCATTGTTTTTGAAAACCCAAGGTTCATTATAACAGACCGATATTTAAAGTGTCTGCATGATAGTCGATGCTATTGTCTGCAGTAAAAATAATGTTTTCACCAGGGCCACAGGCCCAGTCAGGCAGCTCCTTTGTTGCGGCCTCTGCAGGGTTCATTCCCAACATTTGCCTTTTAAAACCTCTCCAGGGATCTAACAGAAAATCACAAGAACAGCATCTTTCGTGCTTCTCTTTTTCTGGAAATACCAAAGCAGCAGTGTATCTTCCCATTTAAAAAAGAAAGAAAGAAAATGTTTTAATCTTTCATTCTCCAATATAGTTTTTTTTTTTCAATGACTATACAAGTTGAAAACTTACTTTTTATGAGGATCAGACAAAAGTGCAACAAACTTCAGAATTCAGCTCTCTTTCAGTAAAACAGTCTAGCAATTAAGTCTAAAAAAGGGCTTAGCTTACCTATGCTTCTAGATTTAGTTAAGGGAAGGTAGATGTTGAAATAATTGAGGTAAACAGTTTAATGCTTGGTTTAATGTCAAGTTGTGCTAGAAGGACTAGAAAATCCAGTTCACATTTTCAAAAACAATAGTGTCATCCATGAAGTCATTTGTGGTAATGGTTCTATGGACTCAGCTAGCTTCAAATATATAGAAACTCTTCAGTAAGAGGAATACTTCTGGAAGCAACCAAGTGACTACTGATTGACCCCTCATTCCCACATTCACTGATGTACTTAGGTCTGAGACCTAAAAGAAAAGAAAAGAAAAGAAAAGAAAAGAAAAGAAAAGAAAAGAAAAGAAAAGAAAAGTAAAGTAAAGAAAAAAAAAACCTGTGAATACAAATAAAAGTGCAGGGACACCTTTTGTCATGGCAGAGGAATAAGGTCATTGTGCCTTTCAGAAATAACTACAAACTTGATAAAAATTTTTTAAAATGACAACTATATAAAGATACTATGAAATGTCTAAAATAGAAAGAATCAAAGGAAATTCTCCACTGCCGCTGGACCAAGGGCTCTCTTCAGCCTCCACAGTTATAGTTGCAGGAAATACCTGCATCAAACTCTATAAATTTGCCAGCTAAGGTTTCACAGTTGAATTTAGGCAGGATAACTCCAAATACCCCATGCAGTTTTCAACTGAAAATTGGTAAATATGCAAAGAAACAAGAAAATGTGATTCAGAGTCAAAAATCTTCAAGGGAAAATGACTCCAAGTGGCTCTGCATATTGCATTTAGCTTAAAAAGGCTTTAACCCAATTTTAAGTATAGTCAAGTAAATGAAGAAAACTGAACATTTAGAGGTTAAACTGTTATCAAGGTTAGAGGTTAAAGTGTTATCAAGAAGAGCTTCTATTGCAAAACATGAGAAATATTCTTCACATTTGGCATTCAGCACAGAGCTCATACTTTGACACATGAAGGATTTCAGGTAATGCTTGGGTCTGATAGAATCATTACAATCTTCATGTCTGTATCATATCTGGGCACACACAAAGTCAGTTTCTGTCTACAGGGATGATAGTGTATGACAAAATCTTTTCCCCATCACTGCTAGAAGCACTACTAAAATACAGACAATAGAAATTCTTCTCAAAGTGGTCACCAAAAGGAAATAAGGAGGTGTCCCCAGATGGGCATATTTTACAGTTAAAGGTCTTTAGATACTTTGGAAAACTCTTATCTAAAAAAAATTTACCCTTTGCAAGATTACTTGAAAGTATATTTTAGATCTTAGGTTTTTACAAGGCAGAAAGTCTCTCCCTGTACTCTATATTTCCATTTCTGATGCCATGTCAAACTCTACTTTCTGTATTAAGTTCACTGACTTAAATCATTCCTCAATTCTGGGGAAAATGGTTGTGTTCATGTTCACACAGGGAATATGGTTCTACTTGTCTTTTTTACTAGATGCAGAGTCTGCAGACCTGAAGCAAAATTTTCCCCAATGCTTCTGTTGGCAAAGTGTATCTTTTGAAACAGAAGTGATCATAAACAGAGATATTAGTGCATATTTCTTTTTAGCTATGAATATCATATCATTAAATTCTTAGTACCATTATTTCTTAATTGAAATAATATGTATGTAAATATTTATAACAATAATTTTGTTTTGTTTTGTTTTGGTTTGATTTTGGCGGTAGAGTCCCCCTGACTATCCTGCTCAGACTGGCCTCTAACTTGAGGCAACCCTCCTGCCTCAGCTTCCTGGATGTTGGGATTACAGGTGCATGTTACTATTCCCAGCTCATGACGATAAAGTTTAATGTGAATGCTGAAAAGCAATTCCCAAGTATCCTCTCCCGGCATAATTCCACGATTTAACTGAACTATATCAACAGTACTTGTAGAGTCTAACTATGCTTACATCTTCTGCTTGCCACATGGGCATTTCACAGATATGTGCTGCAGAAAAACATGAGAAAACTACTCAAAGGCAACACAGCAGCACAAGTAGGTCTTTGATGGAAAAAGTATATATATGAGAGGGAGAAAGAGATAAAGAACTGAAGGTGGCTACAAGAGAGGCTAGATACCGTGTTCTTTCCTATGATAAACTAAATATAAATATGCAACTGCATTGTCATGTACTCTAGTAACTATTGATTGTCTCCAACTGAAGACTGTTAGTAAAAGTTGGTTTAATCAGCTCACATCAAAAACTCACCTTTCATCCAGAAATTTAACACTGAATCTCTAAATAGTACAAAGAGGATGAGAGTCTTTCATTCTTATTTTTTTAACTTATTATTTTATCCAAATGAGTATGACAATAAATGCCAAGACAGGTAGTTTTATTTTGTGTGGCCAATATTTTAAGGAGAACATAGTCATTCTACCCTCATAAGAATATATTTAGTATTGCAAAGGTTGGTTGGTAAATTTATATCAACAACAGAGTAACAAAAATATGCTTATATTTCACATCAAATGCACACATTATCATGTTAACATCTTTTTTTGCATTTCTCAAGTGAACAAAGTCTAAAAAATGATTTATTAATTTTTTTTTCATTCTAGTTGACATATTAATGTTTATAAGTAATGATATAAATAATCTTCCAGCTTTTGTTAGACTTCCAACGCTTACCAACTACACTCAAACCCAAGTTGAAACCTCTTGCAATTTAAATGCTTTTGATTCTTACTGCTCACAGTATGAAGAAATCTTCTAACATAGTATTTTCATCTTCTCAGTGACTGTGAAATTACTAGTATTATATTATTAATAATAAAGATATATAGGATGTATAAAGCACGCATTTAAAATTTAAATTACTTGAAAGTGATATTTGCCATTGGATTTGTTCTAACGCCTAAACAATTCTATCCACACAAACGACTCCCTGCTGGACTCATCATTCTATTTACAGTTCCAACTAAGGAGAAAGGTCAGCTCATTCGTAGCTGACTCTACCAGCCTCCCTAAAAGCTGAATAGAACTGGGAGTGAGGAATAGAAAACGATGATAGACGATGTTGTAGTCTTTTCCCCAGAAGTCTCTCGTAAAAGACAACTGCTCTCTGGTTCCTGAGGACTGACTTTCTACACAGACTTGGTAGTCAGAGCTGGGCCAGTCAACATGGAATGATGAGTCCTGGTTGTATGTGAGCAGAAATATACATGAAAGCCAAGAAAATCCCTAGCAGTTGCTCAATCTTGAAAATGAGATTAATGCCCACTCATAAAAAAACTTTATTTATGCAAAACAAATTGAAAAAGGGTCAAGTTTCTATTGTTCCATAAATATTACTAATGTCCTCCTTTTCCTTGTAAATCTGATTGTATTGATGAGTGGTTCCTAACAAATAATCCACATGATATATTAGGGTTAGGCCATTTTCAATTACTGAGAACATCACTTTAGATTATGATTCATGGTGGCAGAATTATATCTTAACACTTTTTATGATCAAAACACTTGTGTTGGAGAGATTATAATTTAATCTTTAACATATTCTATGTATATTTAATCTTTGTAGTTATAAAGATTTTGAAATTCTCAGAGAAATAATTGAGAAAAATTAAAACATTATAAATGACAAAATGCTACAAAACTTTTCTAAATTTGTGAAGTTGTTACTCTTACTATCATTAAGAACAAGGTACTGAATGAAGCAGGGTTTAAGTAATTCACCCAAGTATGAATCTATTTCAAGAGTGGCTAGACCCTTAGAAAATTATTGCTCACTGCTATTGTCACTCATACATACCAAGGAGTGTAGGGTCAGACTTCCCACCCAGTGAAGTGTTGTGTACTCTTATGCCCTCATAATAATCAAAGTTATGTATCCCAGGTAAAAATTTGGTGTCCCAAATTTTCATTCATTTCTAGATGTACGTGTGTTTTCATCTATGTAGAGTATACTTTCTGTTATTTTATAATTTCAAATAATAAGTTTAAAGTTTTTCCATAGCATTTTTTTTTTCACAAAAAGGAGGTTCAAACATTCCAAAGAGGTGACCTGACACCTTAGTATGAGCAGAAAGCGATGAGGATACAAGAGATGTTTGCACTCCCACTGGGCAGCTGTCACGTCTCACAGTCTAAGTCACTGTGAATATTCGAATTAGGTTATGCTCAGTGCTCTCCTAACACACCGCATCAAAAGCTGGGTCTCAGGGCAATAATATGCTGTGAGATTCCTAGGCTTAGATGAACAATTAGATCATGGATGTTAAGTTTTAACATAGCCACAATTTGACTTGGTACTATAATGAAGCTGATAAAACTTACTGTACTCGATTTAAGGGAGAATTCATTCCAACTACCAGCAAAAAGAAGGCAGCCATATGTGTCTGCATACAAAATTAAATACTCGATTTAGAACTGTTTTCCTGAGCAGTAATTGCCTTTGGCTTGGCATCAACTACTAAATTAAGACAAATTTATCGAATATGGTGGAGGTAGGGCCTGAAAATCTCATGCATAGAAAGATTTTAAAATTTGGCTCTCATGTATCACAAAAGATAATTTTTCTTTCAAAAGATTAGGAATTTAAGTTAAATACTTTACAGTTTTTTGGTATATAAGTTTCAAAAAGTAGGAAGTTGCAAATACACATAAATTTATAATGTTATAAGTGGTATGGTGATTTTAAAAACTATTTACAGAGAGATTGTAAGTGGAGTCTAGTTTATCAAGAGCCAACAGTAAGGACCTCAGTGCTACATTCCCCTCTAAATGTTAATGTTTGAATGGTTTTCCCATTGTTATTTGGGGATCAAACAGCACCATATCTTTTGAAGAGTGATTAGTAACACTCAACAAAATTGTTCGATCAATTCCAATGAATGTCAGGAATATATTTAATGAAGATATAACAATTTAGAATATTGAGTCAATTTCTAAAATAAGCATATGAAAACAGAAAGCAGCAGCTTCATATTTCATTGTGCATGAATATATTGGGAAAACTCTGCACCCCAGTAGAGGTCATGGATTATTAAGAAACTAATGTCACACTAGGATATAAGTTCTTCCATTTAATATGTCAGCACAATTTTTGTGTGATATATTTTCCAATGTTTTGTAGGACTTGTAACCCGTTAAGTAAAAGGAAGTGACAAATACAATGACACACAGCTTTGCTAGAAAGCGGTTGTCACAAGTGATTGTTACACTCAACACACTAACACGACTTCTCTGAAACTGGAAGGAAAAAGAGAACAAAGATAGAGATGAAAAGCCTCAACATGAATAATGTAAAACACAAAGAAAGGTATTTTAATAGTATTTTACAATGTCTGTTTATGCTGTTGGCTGCAAAGTACAGTAACAATACACATAAAATTAAACTGCAAATGGCTTGTCATCGTTCTTTCCAAATGCAGTGTGCTGTGGACAATATTTTTAGGGACATTTCCTTTTACTTGTTAGAAAATGGCCATAAATGCAAAGATTTTTCCTTTGAGGAACATGAATTGTATTTCTTTAAATACTTCTTAGTCAAGAAAATACAAAGGTTTGTATTTATCTTTGAATATTACATCAAAACCAATATTTCATTTAAACACTACTCATATAAATAGTTATTTCTGTGCAAAAGTTTTTCAACTCAAGATTAAAAGATTTGTTTTTTGTTTTGTTTTGTTTTGTTTTAAATTATCTTTACTGGTACATTGTGAATACTCATCATTATCGCATTCAGCATTAACAGTTTGTACCAGAATATGACATGACTTGATTCTGATTTGGGGTTTTTTTGTTGCTGTTGTTGTTGTTGTTGCTGTTGTTCTAAGTCACCAAATAATGTAAGACTGTAACAGCCTAGAAATTTCCTTATAAAAATCCAAACCAAACATTTCAGATAACACAAAAAATTGTCCAGGACCGAGGGAGAAAACAGGAGACACTCTGACATACTGGAAAGAATAAATACCATTACTACACCTTTGAATGAACTAAAGGAGACCCCACAAAGGCAGAGATAAACCCCAAATCTTGAGCTCCTCTGACAGTTACGTAAGAGATGTGATTGGAAAAGGTTATCTGGGACAGAGTTTCTCACAAGAGCATAAATCATACAAATAATTATCTCCATGCGGTGACAGGGTCTGGGGAGGTGAACTACTTTCTGGGAGGCCTCGGGAGATCTCTGCTGTGCTCTGAGCTGCACAGTCATCGCCGTCAAAGACAAGACCCAATAGAGTAAACTCTGGAAATGCTGTTTTCCAAAGAAGGAAAACTGCGAGTAGAAAAGTTTATAGAATACACTATCGATAGGCAATAAATATTTAATGTCTAGTTTTCACCAGGCCGTTGCCTGAGATCTGTTTTGCTTGTTTATTCATTCTGAGGCACATTCTCCTAAAGATAGAAAAGCAGCAAGCACAGCGTGTTTGCGCCTTGTTAGCCCTCGTAGGCAGTTTTGTTGATGTCTGTTTTGCGCTTCCGGTCTTTCATGTCATCGAGCCATGTTATGGCCATTATATCAGGAAGCTGAAAATATACTGAAGCCGAGACCTCCCTTTCACAACTATACACTGTAAAACAGTACAGAGGAAAGAAATAGAGTGGCAAGTTGCTTCACACTGTGATGACTATGATGGGCTTCATCCCCGAGTTCTTCCTGCGTTTAAACTCAGTCTCAAAGGACGAAAAGTAAACTGCCAGAAGGTGAGTAAGCAACAACTTATATAAATGCAGTAACAGAGGGTAGCAGGTTGATGGGTGTGGAGGGCCCGAGGTGGAGGGGGAAAGCCAAGCAGGAGAGGTAGAAAATCCGGTGGAAGAGCAAGCGGCATTGTAAACGCCAATAAGCAGCCTGTACCGACAGAGATAGGAAGGGCCATTTAAAAATCTTTATGAACTAGTGTCACAATGAAACGTCCGTGTATAAAATACACACTGCTTCTAATGTTATTTGATCCACTTTGGTTTTAGCTCCGTGCGTAGAAGAAATGTGGCCCTACGTTCAGCCAATGAGCGTGTGGACACCGGGCTTTCCCAGCACCGCTGCTAAGAGGCCCTTTTTCCTGCCGTGTATGGATTTCCTGCCGTGTTACTGTATGGATTTGGCCCCTTTGTCAAGACAACCTAACTGGGTGCATCTCCACTTCTGGATCGCACTTGTTCTGCGATGGCCAGGACAGGGCTTGCCAGGCCCTACGCTTTATTTCTCTGTGGTTTTAGTGGACTGTCGAGTGGTTACAGTAAAGGGAGCAGAGGTGGAGAAGCGGTGAGTCTCCAAGGTGTACAAGGAAGGCACTGGTCTTGGAAAGGGGATGAGACATAAAGCAGGACTGTGCAGAAAGGGAGAACTCGGACGGGGATACTGCCCCTCTGTTTCTCCACTTAGATACCACTAGGGCAGGTGACTCAGAGGCCCCAGGATATAAAGCAGGAATCAGAAAAAGAAATGTAAAGTACGTGGAATCTGTGAACACTTTTATTCATTTAAAATAAAGAGATATTCCTGTGCCAAAATCAGTACTAGCAATGTTAAAGTCAGAACAACTGCCTTCAGAGAGAAAATGGAAATGGAAAATACAATCGATGACATGCAGATGTCAGCAGATGCTCAGGCGGCAGAATCCACAAAACAAAAGAACAGACTGTGAAGTCAGGTGATCAACCTGTGAGGATCTCAGAATGAAATCAAAGACTGAAATAACAAGTGAAGAATTATGGTATGTCAGGATCTTTCAGCCTCAGCATTATAGACATTTTGGGCACATATAAGTATCTCTGTGAGGGGGTTCCATGTGGATTACACAATGTTTAGCAGTATCCTTTATCTCCACTGCCTGAATCAGGAAGCACTGACCAACTTGTGCAGAGAAAATATGTCTTCTTATATTTATAAATGTCCTCAGAGACAAAATATCTTAGTTGAAAGCCACTAAAAGAAAAGATAAAAGGGGTGCAAATGTTTATAGCCATGTTTTATGCAACGCAAAAAGGAAAAAATAGAAGTGAGAAAATTTAGAAATAGTGGAGAAGAATTTTGTTAAAAAGGGAAAAGTATAAAATATGGTGCTAAAATATGCTACAAATACCTTACAGGCTACCAAAGAATGTATTTTCTTAAAAACAATCCTATGAATTAGTTAAGTATTTGATAGTTAACCTTCTAAATATTAAATCAAAATTTTAATTATAAATGTGCTGAAAAAGTTAAAGTAGGCTATATAAAACAGCAAAAATCAGTCATCACCCATATAAAATACAGTAGATGCAAAAACAATAGAATAATATTTATCATGTTAAGGAGACCGAGCTTGGGGAAGGAAAGTTATTTTCATCTCAGAAAAACTTTGAGATCATAACATTGATGTACTCGGATGAGAAAGGTCTTAGAATGTAGTATATAAAATAAAGATCTCTGTGAAAAAACTCTGAGAAAATTGCCAGTGCCGACAACAACCAATATAGGGTGGTTATCAGATGTAAAATGAAATCTGGATGAAGGATTTGGTAAATGTGGTGTTATCTAAATGAACAGCACTACTAAGTAAATTCTAAATCTGGAATAAATACTTCACGTGATACAGGCTGGGCATACTGCATGGAACGAGGGCTATGTTAGAGACCAGGCGTTAGACTTAAGATCCCTACTTTGGGTTTAACATAAAAATAGCTCATTTATTTTGAGTTTACTGCAGATATGGTGCTTTTCATACTCGTTACCTATGTTAGATCATTTAATCATCATTAAAATAAAAGGAAGTAGTTTCTACTCATACTTATTTAAAACTAAGGATATTGAAGGAAAGTGAGTAACTATACAAAAGTCATTAGGCTGGTACACAGTTCAAGCCAGAGGCTGCAGAGCGCCTGGGTAACAGCAATAGGTCTACACGTAACTGGAAGATGTTTAGACAATGTTTGGAAAAGTAGGTGTATGGTTTTAAATGGGCAAAATTAAGTTTGTAATTTAGAATATCGAATGTGATTGTATAAAAGAAAGGTGATAAATGTCAACATATAAAGCAAAATATCAGAAATAGCCATTCATAGCAATTGACTGATAGGATAAATTCACCAGTTACAAGATAGAGGTTCCAACAAATGTATTCAAATCAAATCGTGGTGTCACAACACCAATCAAGACATTCTTCAATCAAATTTAGTATAAAAATTTTACTTTGGGGGCCGGGGAGTTAGCTCAGTGGTTCCGGCGCCTGTCTTGCAAGCGCAAGGACCCGGGTTCGATTCCCGGTAACCACATAACAATACTGGGTGTGGAGACCCACACCCAGCAGCAACCAGTACCACATACCAGAGTGCCGGGCGTGGTGGCTCATGCCTGTAATCCCAGCACTCGGGAGGCAGAGGCAGGAGGATTGTGATGTGAGTTTGAGGCTGAGCTCAGGGCCAGCCTGAACCACAAAAGCGAAACCCTGTCTCAAAAAACCTAAAAAAAAAAAAAAAAAAAAAAAAATTTACTTTGGATACAATAAATGTAGGGTAGAATCACAAAGCAAGAAGATGCTTTTGCATATAAGAAGACCTCAAATGATTTGTAACACACCCTCTCTCTTCTCTCTAAACTTTCCTAGAATACTTCCCCTTCCTGGCTGGCCTGAGCCATCTGAGATAAAATAAGCAATCTCAGAGGACCCCGGAGACCTAGCATATTACTGTAGATGATTCCTGAGAATTAACAAACTAACTTTGAAGAGAATTCTCAAAATTGTAGAAGTTTGAAATGGGGAGAAGCATTGACCTTTTATGATAATATGACAACTTAGACACAAAAACCAGGTCAAGTACAAAAACAAATTATAAACCAATGTAATTTATGAAATGAGATTTAAAAATTGTATAAGAAAGATTGCCTAAGTGAATACAGCAAAGTATTTTAAATATGTTATTAGACTGATGCATATTTTATTCTAGAGATATACAGAGGTCTCAACTTTAGATTACACATAGCTGTAAAGATTTATTTCTACATTAATGACCTGTAGACCATAATGACCTGTAGACCAAAAAGCACATGATTATCTCATGTAGCCATGAAGAAAATAGTTTTGAAGTTTAAGTATAATAACATTTTTAAAAACATAAGAAAATTTAAAAAGCAACTTTGATTTCAACTTCCATAACCTGATGAAGATGGTACTAAACATCTTAATAAATACCCTTCCTACTCAGGGAATAGACATTGGTATGTTCAGAACAGCAATATCCCCTGGATTTTCTTTATGCTACTAAAATTAGACCAGGACTAGAAGTGCAAGATAACAGAACTGAAGGAAAAGAAATGTGCCATACAGTTCAGGAACTGTAAGATAAAATCATAGTTAATTATTAATGTACATTATTATGTATGTTAGTATTATTTATACAGATGATTCAAAATAACTACCTGACCATTAGATCTAAGAGTATGTTTACATTGATATCATTTTCATTATAAAGCAGAAAATGTAAGATTTTTTAAAACAACAAGAGAAATTATAATGCTTTAAAAATATATGTATTATATATAAAGAAAATTATATGTATTATATATATTAAGAAGAGCTCATTTGATTATATATATACATATATATATACACACATATATATATACATATATATATGTATATGAGCAATACTGTTTATAAATAGTGTACAAGTAGATTTAAACTTACTTAAAGATATAAAATTAATCACAAATGTAGAGAGATTCTGTTGTGAAATAGCTTGACATGTAATGGTTTCAGTTTCCTTGAAAGTTATGTATAAATTTGACATGATTCTCATTTAAGCTAGAGAATCACTTCACATTTTATCAGTATTGATGAGGTTTTCAAAATTAAAAATCATAAAATAATTATAAAATAGAATAGCAAAACTAAAGAAGTGATCCTCCTGCCACATATAAAGAACCATTTACAAAACCATAGTAATTAATACAGAACTGCAGTCTTTTGGCTATTGTCAAACAGAGTAGAGTAGCATTGTCAATGGCTTAAAATCACACTGAAAAAAGGTGAACTGTTTTTGCAAATATTGTTTAAAAATTGTTTTATATGGAAAAAATGTTGTAATGTTATGCCATATACAAAATTTAAATACAAATGGAAGAAATAGGAAACCATGAAATAAAACTTACAATTATAATAGTGAATAATGTACGACAATATTTTGAAGTTCTGAGTTAGGAAGACCCTCTTAATATGTCTAAACATCATAAACCCTAAAATTAAATGTAAAAATGAACCTACTGCATCAAAATTACATATTTTTATCCAATGATATCACGTACAAAATAAATGAGTGAAAGAAAATATTTTGAATGTCTAAAAGTTTAGGGGCATGTTGATTCTTATTCTTCTAGGAAATACAGAAACTAAATAAAATTTTGACAAAGCTATAATAACAATCACAACAGACACAATGAACGTAATATTTACCGGATATGTTCTTCGACACTTCATATCTATTTAATTGATTAAAAGCACTGATAAATAATTTACACTGAGGAAATCAAATTCTCTAAAATGGAGAGATACTCAAATGTATTAGTAAACAGACAAAGGCAAATCAAAACTAGCGATTTCTCAGGAAACACATCAGTTTGGCAAAAAAGTACAGAGTAGGGAAATGTTTCCTTCTGTGTATAGGTGCAGATGAACCTACACACTGTGAGAGAAACTACATGGTTACAGCAGTCAGGGAAAAAAATCTGGCACCACTTATTGAAAGTATGCATATATGTACGTCACTGGTAATTCTATCCCAGGGGCTACACTATGGACAGAACACGGAATAACACAAGAGCTTAAAAACTTAGTCTCTCAACCAAACCACATAATTTCATGGCTTCCATGTATTCTATTTCAAGTGTAGTCAATTTAATAGTTTCCTGTCTACACAGAAATGGTAAGTAATGATAATAACAATAATGACAATATTTGCCTCAAAGTTGTTACAGATTTTAACCATGATGAGATTGCAGGTCACATCCTAACAGAAAGTATCCAATTTGTACCATCACTTTATTCTAATAAAATAGACTTTATCATCTCTAGGTAGAGAAGTGATATACTGAATGCAGTAACATGACAGCCTGAAAGAAAAGCTTGAGAATAAGGCAAATGGAAGATACAGAACAGTGATAATATGTTGTCTTGAATGAATGGGTGACAACTGCGATTCATAAACTAAGATTATGGACAACTTCCATTTACAATGTTTTGTGCAACTGAAGCATTTAGATGCAAAAAGAAAAGGACAGGGTATATCTAAAAGAATGGATTAACTGTAAAAACTTATTTTAGTGTGTTTTTCCACATCATGTTTAAAATAAAATAATGGCATTAGCATTAGCAGTTTCTGAGAAAGACAGAGAGAGAGAGACAGAGAGAGAGAGAGAGAGAGAGGAGTGTTGTTGCAGCCGTTTTGATTTATTTATTTATATTTTGTGTCTGTGACTTTTTTTAAGTATTCATTTTTATTTGGCCTCTAGGCTAATGTGAAAGAAAAGAGAGAAAGTAGAGAAATGAGAAATGAAAGAATAAGTGGAAGTGACAAAAGGAGACATAACATAATTGTAAAGGTATTTCTCACCCAACAGAAAATGTGGAAACTGTCAGAGAAGCAAGCCCAAGTGTATCAAAGTTTCATTTTCCTGTAAATGAGTCATGACACTATGAAATGTACATTATGTTAAAAAGTAAATCAATTGTAAAAGAAAAGAGGAAACACAGTAATCATGCTACCACTGAGCACTCAGATGGACTGTAAGAGTGTTAAGTGCTCTCCACTATTTTAATCTATTCTTTCAACAACAACATATTTGATCACATGTATATATACAGCACTTTAATTAAGATTATTATTCTACTATTTAAGTAAAGAATAAGGTAGGATAAAGATGAGGGCAAAGCCTTTTAATAATTAGATGATTCACTGGTTGTGGTAATAAAGAAATCTTAATTTGCATAAAATAATTTAGACACCAAAACTCTAAGACAGAAACCTGAATTATGTTTGATAAATGTTTGTCAATCTTCAGTATTGACATAAAAGATACTGAGCCACATAATGAAATTATGCCAATCTCTTTCTTTGTAAGTACTCTCTCCCTCTCTGTGTCTCTCTCTGTCTCTCTCTCTCTCTCTCTCCATTTTTTGGCCACTTTTGGTTGTTTCCTTGGTTTGTAAGATTGATGTTTAGATGCAGGGTAGGAAATACTTCTGTCAGACAAAGTGACAAAGGAGAAATCTTCTATCCTTAGGGAGAAAATCAGAACATCATTTAGACACCAGTTATCTTATTTCACACACAGCAGACACTTCGTAACTTCAGCTGAGTCTTTCATTTCTTTCTACATATTGTGTTGGAAGGATAGCAAGACTTAAATAAATGCATTGAAGGTTTTTAGCCACAGCAGTGATTCTAGAAGTGAATGTGGTCACCTTATTCATGACTTTAAAAATGCATGTTAAAGCAGAGAAACATCCAACATCAGAGAGATCAAGGTTGTACAGATTGAAGGTGTTAAAGATTTAATCTTTCATCTCTACCAGCTCTTTTATAGTGGTATTGTCAGAACAATGTTAAAGATTATTTACTATTAATTTCTTCACTATTAATTTTCTCAGAATTAGAAAATGTCTTCGTATGAAGTCCTAGCTATTTATGAACTCTGAGCTATTCTAATTTACTATGGGTAGTGAAAGGTATCCAAGGTGCATTTAATAGTTGGTATAGAATTAAGATCAAAAGTGAAAACAAGTCATTTAATATAAATAACTTAAATGAGTCTTTCACCTTGGGAATATGCATAATCTTTTATTAGAATGGGAAATCTGTGTTCTGCCTTTAGAAGTCTTGTGATTTCTCCAGTTGCAAAGGACAAAGAGGATGAGTATTGGCAGCGTCCCTCCTCTGCGGCAGGGGGTGTGGTGGAGATTTCACACCCAATTGTCTTTATCCATCCTCATACACACATCGTGGGATGCTTCTTGAATTTCACAAGTATGTCAAGAACACTTGATAACTGATGCTTATAAGGATAATCATTAGGATACATGTTCACTTGACTCTGAAATGTGTGCTTTTTACATGCTGGTTATCTTTAGATTACAATTAAAGCTTCATATGAATTTATTCTAGAACTTTTTTTTTTCATTTATGTGGTTAGTCACGGAATGTATGGTCATGGGTTAGGATCTCGTTTACGTCTTATATAACAAAATAATATGTTACCAGTGTCAATAAAACTTGTGGCCTCTGCTCAGATGTGTAACAGTCAGCATCATAAAGCTAAGGTTTTCAGAGACATTTCCACCAGTCTTCTGCTGTTCTGGGTCTTGTGTTGAGCATGAATTTTCCAAAATAGGAGCTCTGTTGAGAGCTAGCAGTAGCGACTGCGTTTGTGTGCCGGCCTGTGCAGGTGTGGAAGCAGCTTCTGTGCTGAGGCGAAGAAGAGCGGCTGATAGTGATTAGCAAGCAGAAGTGAGTGACCTGATTCTCAGTGAATTTTCCACTGCAATCCAGAGTCTGAGAAAAGTTAAACAAGTAAATTCAGTCTCCATGAATTGTTCTCTCACATTTGACCTATATTCAAGGTAATGTTAAACTCCTTCGCATAATTTAGGACTTCAATGATATCTGATCAATCTTTTGCTTCTAATTTATTGGTCTATATATTAAGTATCTTACAATCTTATTTACTGTGGCCTAATTTTCCCATTTGATTTCTGTCCCTAAATTAGTAAAAGGAAAATTCAGGAGAGAGGGTTTCATCCCATTACTGTAACACTTGCAATTTGATTTCACATCATGATTTATGAAAGGAAGGAATTATTATATCACAATGCATTTATCATCTTTTACAAATCCTCCTCTAAACAAAATTAACACTGAACCATTTCCAGGGAGGTTTCTAAAATGACTAGCCTTGCCAAGAAAGGTATTTGGCTCATAAATAACATGGGTACAAAAATAAAATCACTAAGTACTATAAAAAGTAGTATTGGGAATCACTGTATTGTGAAAAATTAAGTACACTGCTCAAACTGGCAATCCCAAAGGTGTAAATCATCTGTCTGTGTGACAGTGCCTGACCTTTTGTCACACGACACAGATAACTAACTTTGTGGATTGTTTTGATATCTAGGGAGGACTGAGGCTCAAGAAAATGCTAACATCCATGCTGAATCACTCCTTACTAGAAAATGTACTGACTCCCCACTGTCTTTGAGAGCTTCCATTATTAATGTCCCTGAGAGCAACAATGGTCCTACCAGCTCAGTCCCATACCAGCAGGGTGAGGACACTGTGCATTTCTAGTGATCAATATAAAGAAGTGCCGATACATATGATGTCATTTATAGACATTTTACTTTCTAATAATCCATAAATGTTCTTTTAAAATCGATTTTAAATTGTCTGACATTTTTGTTGTTTTATGATTTACATTCTTGTCTTTTCTACATTTGCCCTCTTCAATGCATCCTGCACAGCACAACACGTGGAATAGGAGAGAGGATTTGCTTCTGTCTCTCTGAAATTTTATTCTCTTCAACCTCTCTAGCTCATGTTTGCAGGACAAGATGATGGATGATAACATTCACTCGAGGAGACTCGCATGTGTACAGAGTACCCTTCATGCCTTTGTTGTCCCCTCAACCCCCATTTTTGCAGAATGAGATTCATTTAGTTACCTTATACGACCATGTAAGCTAATCACCAAATGTATCCATTGAAAGCAAGACGAATAGACCAAAGAACATATAATACTTGTAAGATAATTGTACTGAGTCAAGGTAGACTTTTAGATATATTGTCCGCACTAGGTTACTATACCTGGTCCATCTCTTTTTTTCTATTATATGTCTTTTATTTCTTACTTTCTATTGAGGTTTTCATATAGAAGAAACTATGCAATATTTAAGCTTGTGTGACTAAGTCACTTCATTCAACATTATGGTCTCAAGGTTCATCCGTTTTCCTATAAATAACTCGAGTTTATCGTTCTTTATGGGAGACCAGTGCTCTAACGTGGGAAATATTACAATTTCTTTATTCATTCATTTGAGCATATGGGATGCTTCCAAGGTTTAGGTATTACCAATTGTGTGCTATAAACATGGGTGCACATAACCCATTGAGGTATGATGTCTTTTACCCTTTAGGGAAGATACCTAGGAAGGAATAGCTGAGTCAAATGGATTTTCTGCTTTTATTTTTTAAGGAATCTCCACACTGATTTCCACACTGGTTGTAACATTCTCATCAACAGTGGAGAAGAGATCCCTTTCCCCCTCAACCTCACTAGCATTTATTATTTGCTGATTTCATAGCGGTGGCTATTCTTGGATGGAATGTCAGTGCTGTTTTAATTTGCAGGTTGCTAATGGCTAGTGATGTTGAACATTTTTCATGCATTTTTTTGTCATTTGTTTTTTCTCATCTGAGAAATGTATATTCATTTCAGATGCCCACTTATTGATTAGATCTTTAAATTTGGGATGGGTAAGATTTTGAGATCTTTACATGTTCCAGATATTAGTCATTTGCCTGAGAATTAGCTAGCATTTTTTTCCCATTCTGTAAGTTGTTGTTTTACTCTATTAGTGGTTTCCATTGTTCTCCATTCCATAGTATAGTACTACATTTGCTTTCTTGGCAATTTATCAGTGATTTAGATTTACCAGTATTATCTAATTGTCTAATCATTTCCTGGATATTTGTAGGGCCATAATTTTGTACTCTCTTCAGAACATGTAAGATATAATTGATCAGACCTTCAAACAAGGTCCTATTTACGAAACAAGTAATTTGAAAGATTGTTTATCCTTTAAAATTCTTCCAGTTCTAAAATACACCTAGATCCTGACAGTCTTGTCCTTAATGTCAGATTTCCATACAGAGTAAGAGTACTTCTTTCCAGTGTTAGAAATTTTTTTCACTTCTGCCATGAAGACAAATCCCCTCTCTGCATAAGGGCATTGAACTGTCAAAAGCACACGCCCTCCTGTTGTGGTTGTTTATCAAAACATTTCATATATGTACGATGATTGCATTCAACATTAAACATTTGTGCCTGTACATGATATATATTGATTCTCATTTTTCCCTTTTTATCCTTCCATAAACACAGAAACAACTCTTTGTACCTTGCCTTGGAATGATGCAGAAGTTCCCCAACTTGTCTAGTGTACATCAACTAGAGTTATCTTTCTCTATATCCTTCTGCCACTTGAATCATGGTTTTAAAATCAAGACAGTGATTGCCCTTGTGTATGTGGTCTCTATTAAACTCCTTCACCCTAGAGACATCTTAAGGAAAGATCCCTTGTACATCTTCAATACCCTTCAGCTCTGTATCCTCACTACTCAGTATTCTTAACAATGTTTGGGAAACTTGTGGCATTTCGGTCAAGTCATTTCACTTATGCAAATTGTGACAAGAACAAATGCTAGCCACCTTTTCTCTCCCAATTATATTTATCTATATTCCTTCATTTTATGTATGTGCATTTAGCAAAGCAATAAATGATACGATTGACAGTGCAATGGGTTAACTGAAGAATTTTTCTGAAGTAGAACTCATAAAGGGAGAAGGTGGGCATCAGAAGCACCCTGTTTAAGTTGAAGTAAATACGTTTACATTCTTTTTACAATCTTTTGTTGTAAAAAACCAAACACACTTTTTCTTTTGAGGAGAGCTTCTGATGCATTCTTTGGGACTTAGAGCCTTTCACAGTGCCCTTTCTAAATCTTTTTTATTTAAAGGAGAGTAACTTTACTTTCAAAGTCATCTGAACCAAAATTTCTTCAAATATTTTGAGATTTCCTCCAAGTCCCTTACAATTGCCATTCCTGTACCTTATTTGTTATCTTTGAACCTTTATATTTTTATGCTTTCTAAATTATGTGGTTTAGTTTACTTAGAAATAACCTGGTTATTTTCATAGTATATTTACTCATTAATAGTTGGAGAAATCATCACTTTTCACAAACAGAACTCTCACTCATTCACAAGTGATGTAGCAGCCTCAGGAGACCGGAACCCTCAGGAGAGTGGAATAGTTGGAGTGTTCACCGGCCACTGGCCTGGTGAGATAGCTGAGTCTCAGAAGGAACTTCTTAGGAGTGAAGAAAGGGGTGATCCATTTTTATACTGCCATGTGCTAAGAATTTGTGACGGGAATTATGAATATAACAGTTATGTATAGGTTTTCTATTGAGTCTAACCAGCCCCACAATTTAGATATTAAAACCGACAATAATTGTATTTACTGGTTTTTCTCCAATTTCAAACTGATTTTGCCTTGGGCTAGGCTGTGGTGGCTGCTCTTGGATCAGTAGGGTCCTCGGGTTTGGGTCACTCTTTTCTTGATTGAGAAGTAGGTGGCCTTGAATACTCTGTTATTCAGCCAGGTACATCTTTTCTATACTAGGTTGACCCCAAGATGGGACTTGAATACTTCTAGGCTCTGATATTTGTTGACCCAAACACTTAAAGACACTGTTCATGACCCTGAGCCAACTTGCTTAAGCCTGATGTAACTGCTCTCCTGCTGTCCAGCACAATGGTGCACTGCAGCCACTGTCCATACTCAAGTTCCCTAAGAAAAGCTTTGGATTCAACACAATGGAACGTAGTGCCCCCTTTTGGGGCTCCCATCCATCCCTATCTTTGGACAGTCTGCTATTCCTTCATGAGAACATTTCCACCACTATTTTTAGCACAACTCTAGTCATGAACTCAATGGTGGAAAATATTCTCATTTACATCTGTACCAAAGTGAGCTCTCTGAGGTAAAGTAACAACATCCAGAGAAATCTAAAGGTCTGGAAAAGAAAGAGCATGGTAGAAAAACTGGAGAATGTTTACTACAATAAGGATCATAAAGTGGAGGGAAAGGGTATAAAGAGGAGACCAGATAGCAATTGAAGATAGCAATGGAAGTTGCATCGAAGGCTTACTTCTAAGAATCATAAGAAGCTAAACACAAATTAGAACATTCTAGTGGATGACCAGTTCAGTGTTAGGAAACTAGGATAGAAGAAGGAGTGAGATTGATCCCAGAAACAAAGTTAAGACACTGCTGACATCATGCAGAAGTCCTGGGACTTACCTGAGGCCAGCTGTCTGCCATGAGTATGCCCTGATTAAATGTTGATCTAATTAAAAAGACATCTCACAAGGGTCGCTGTGAATAGGAAAAGCAATAGCAGATTAGGAGTTCCCATCATTTAGTCCACAGAAGCAAGCTGAATGATCACACCATTGGAGGCTAAGTATGTAAGAGGAAATCGAACCACTTCAGAAGCAATTGACCTCTACATTTTTGTGCACTGGAAATTACAAGAATACTTCAGCCCAAAACTATTAATGAGGTTGAAGAGTTATATAATGATTATTCATAATTTATGCTCAGTGGGAGATTAGAGATAATTTTTTTTTATTTGAGGGAAATAATACAAAAGAATCCAGAAGCAAACTAAAGTGTATTTTTTATCTGATAGGCATATTCTCACAAAACTCTTACTATCAGAAAATCTGTTCTTAACAATACAAAGACATATATGCACTTAGCTACCACATACCACAGTGCCGGGCGTGGTGGCTCACACCTGTAATCCCAGCACTCAGGAGGCAGAGGCAGGAGGATTGCTGTGATGTGAGTTTGAGGCTGAGCTCAAGGCCAGCCTGGACCACAAAGCAAGACCCTGTCTCAAAAAAAACTAAAATAATAATAATAATAATAATAATAAAACTGAAATTTATTCTTTCATAGTTCTGTAGGACAGATGGCAAATCAGTGGTACATGGTGAAGTCAAGTGCAGATTGAGTTATTGCTGAGAAAACAGAGTCTGTAAGGTGGAGCCCTCAGTTCTTTCCCTGTGTAGGGAAATGCCGGGTAGGCACAGATAAGCAGCTTACTGGTTTCGATAGAAGAAAGCAATGCTGCTTGCACCGGAATACATTCTGTACCATGCAATGCCTGTGCTCTTCCTGGTGAGATTTACACAGAAAGTGCGGAGATACTATTCCCCCTCTTATTCTGTGGCCCTCCTCAGCTTCCAAGCCTGGCTTCCAGATCATGAAAGCACATCTTTGGAAGAGTTCAACATGTTCCCAGAAGAGAGAAATAAGCTCAGGCTGGAAGCAATGTTAATGAAGATTTCAGAATCACAGGAGCAAATGGTACAGTAGGGATCTGTAGGCCGCATGTATGACTCCAGCATGGACAAGAGCATCATCTTTGCTGTGCGGATCTATTCACCTTATTTCTCAAGAGCTCTATGAAGCTGGGATCCAAAACTTGGCAAAAATACTTTTTCAAATTTAACTACTTTCTTAGATAAAATCCAAATTCTGCTTATTAAAATATGGGTCAGTTTTGTGTCTTTGTCAGCAGGTATGTTCAGCCTCAAATCTCTGGCTATTTCTGGATCTATCCTCCAATTACCCATTCCCTCCTCTAGTGAATCTTTCCTCTTTAAAAATGATGTCTGCTCTTTGCAGATTCTAGGGAAATATTTTCTTTTGAACACTGAATGAATTTGCATGGGTCAGTTTTGGAAATTTTTACTTCACTTATGATGTTTTAAATTTGGCCCATGGTAAAGTTCTTCTCAGAAACCACAGCTACACTGAAGATAGTCTAAGAAGTTTGTATATAGAGGATCAAGGATGCAGAATAAGATCCATTTACCAAGAGCAGACTCTCAGATTACCTGGGAGAGGCAGAGGATTAAATAAAATACTGTCATGAGAACACAGTAATTGACACAAGCAAACAAATGTAAAGCAGAAAAACCGGCACATTTGAGAGTTGGCAGTACGTACTCTGGGAACGGATACAGGAATGGAGGTTGTTTCCAATTTCAAATGTCAAGACACAGTGTTTATGAATACATTAAAAAGAGTCCTTTCTGGCTGCCAACAACCTCACATAGAATTTATTTTTAAAATTCTGTTACTAATTTTTCTTGTCATGGAGGGGATCATTTTGGGGTAACAGTCAAAATAACTGGAAGGAATTTTAGGAAAATAATATATTAAATATTTTAGACCTAAAAATAAACATTCATATTAATTTAAAATAATCAATAACTTGGCACTACACTGGGCACCAAAGAAGAAATCTAAATTTAGGCTTTCTCTTTTAAAATTAAGTTGAAGAATTACACACATATTCTGATGCTCCAGGATGTCCCACTGCAATAACAAAAGTCACCAAGCGCGTTCCTTCCGGAGCAGTCACCATTCCAATGGGGTGTTGCTACAGCCAGACTAAAGTCCAACCATGAGCAATTGAAGAAAAATAAAATGGGCAACTACGGGTGGAAAGTTACTTTTCATTTTTAAAGTTAAATAGGTGGGTGAGTGGTTTGGGACTTTGCGATATCCAAGACCCAAGTTCCCATTTACTAAATGCATCATACAGTTCACTGCCCAGACTACAGTTCTGTGGACAAATTGACTGGCAGCAAATAGGGTGGGAAACACATTCTTTATCATGAAGTATGACTTTTCTTTTCCAGGAGTGACGACCCAGAGCTTTTACACTAAACCACATCTCCAGATGATTAGTTTTTAATTTCTGAGCTAAGTTCTTATTAAGTCAGTAATGTGTCCAGCCTGGGCTTCTACTTGCTATACTGCCTCATCATCCCAGGGTACAGGCTTTGCAGCGATTCCGTTTTTATGACTTTATTGAAGACAATTCCATGATAGAAATTAGATTTGCTGTGGCCAGAAATTGGAAGTGGAGAAGCAGCAATGACTACAGAAAAGTCCAGAACTTTATGGGAAAATAATTTTTTTATCTTGATCATGATAATAATGTTAATCATGATAATATTTTAATAATGTTATATATAATTATTAAAACAACTGAACCCACTTTAAAGAGTGTGATACTTGATACACATCAATAATGCTTTAGCGATGGCATAAGATATATAATATGAATTATCTCATAATATTCATTAACTGAGGATCACACTATGCCTCTGAGTTTTGAAAACTCAGTGTAGAGATTAAAATATAATCAGTTTCAAAATCATCAGTGCTTTTATGATATGTGAAATAAAGTAGGGATAAAATAGATTTTATATATCTAATTATATCTTGTACAGTGACAGTTTTGAATTACATCAACATATCACAATACTGATTGTGTTGATTATGAATTTTGTATAATATTTAAGCAAAATTAATTTGTGCCCAAGTAGTGTAATTATTAATATCATGATTTAAAGTTCATACTTAGAGTACACAGAGTTCTAGAAGGCACATGTATTGTCTGAGGTCCCAAGTAAATAAACTTAACCAGTGTATTGGAGGGACACTTAGAGTTGTCATTTCCCAGTTGCTCTTAGCAGTGTGACTTTGTGAAGTCATACTTTAAAGTGTCCATTCTAGTTTGGCACATTTTGTTGTTAAACCTTACACAGGCCCTATGTAATAAACTCTGACCTCCCTGATTTGCCAGCAAAGACATAAGAGTATGAGCAAAGGCACCGAGGCCCATCTGCTTCATTTATAGCTAATAAGACAACTGGATTCATAATATTCTATTTTAGAGATTAAATTAGTTAATATGTGCAAGGTGCTCTGAACTTGTTTGCAATTAAATAGGTAGTATAAATGTTAGTTACTTCTATCATCATTCTCAGATACATTCTTGGGTAACTTGAATGTTCCTCAATGGGCACAATTTTATCTAGTACCGTTCTATGTAGCCACTAGATACCTTTCATTAACTTACCACATCCTTTAAGAAAAGACATTCTAGGAGGCCGAGCCAGGAGGGCTGCAAGTTGTAATCAGTCTGGGCAAATTAAGACTTTACAAGATTTCTCTCAAAATAAAAATAACTACATACCTATATAAATACAAACATCACTGAATACATTTATAAATAAATAGTCTGAGGATGCAGTTCAGTTTGAAGGCTTAGCCTTCAACCTTTAATCTCAATCTCTCTCTCTCTCTCTCTCTCTCTCTCTCTTACACACACACACACACACACACACACACACATATGGCAGAAATGAAAAAGAGAAAACACCTACAATATGAATATGACACATTTATATTAGAATAATCTTTATTTAAAATAAAGGATTTAAAAAGAAACACATTAAAAATGATAATCCATCTACATTTTCAGTTTCTTATATCAGAGAAAAGATACAGAATTTACACATCTGTGACATTTAAATGAGTTCTAGCATATAGGATAGACATTGTAAAATAGAAAATATTCAAAGGGAAATGTGGGTAGGGGTATATAACGAAGGAAAAGAAAACATTGTGAAGGTACTTTTAAAAAGGGAACAAAGCTTATGTATATAGGGCATGGGGTGGCAAGGTAGGTAGGCTAATGAGAAAAACTGAGCATCAAGTCCTGTCATATACTGGTACAAACTGTCAGTGTTGAGTGTGGTCCTCATATGGACATAAAATGTACCTGTTTAATAGTAAAATAGAAACAAAAAAATTAAAAAGGAGTCAAAAACCCTAACAAGGACTAAAACTACCCTATAGAGAAACCCACAGTCAAGACTCAGCCTAAGTGCTTATTGTCTCAGGAGTGGCTAAAACAAAACAAAAACAACAACAACAACAACAAAAATGATAATTCAACACAATCATATGGATGCAACACACCATGCTAGACATAGTTGCAATATGGTTCAAATATAAGTTGAACATACAAACAGAGCAGAAAGTGACATGTTTGTGTCTCCCCAAAGTTTATTTGTTATAATTGTAACACACAAGATTTGGTATTAGAAGCTGGTGGCCTTCAGACATGATGAGGTCAGAGGGCATCCTTAGGAGGAATGTCACCCTCAGAGATGGATATCACAGACCCCCTGTCGTGGGAATGACACAGTGAGAGGCGGAAAGTGGGCTCGAGCTCTCAGCACACGTGACCACGACACACTCCAAATGCAGACTCGCAAGACCTGGCAGAGGTGCATTTCTGTCCTGTCTAAGCCACCATGGTCAGGGGATTTTGTTATAGAATCCTGGTATGACTAGGAATGTGCACTAATTAGCTTTCTGTCCCTGTGATAGACTATTTGAGCTGACTCATTCTAAAGAGAAGAGGAACTCAGGCTTACCATCTTGGAAGTTCTGGTCCTTGGATGATGGGCCTTGTATCTCTGGGCCTGAGGAGAGAAAGTGTGTCTGGAAAGAGCATGTGGTGCCTTAAACAGGACTCAACTTCTCAGGCAAGGGCCATGAAGGAGCTGACGTCATACGTTTACCTTCCAGAGCACACCTCCAATAATGTCAGGGTCTCCTAACAGACCCTTCCTGCTGGAGATTTCAACACTTCCCCACAGGAATGTGCTAAGCCTTTAACACTCGGGTCTTCAAGAGACATTCACATTACACTGAGTCCGTGTAAATGAAAGACAGAGCTGGTGACACATGCCAAGCTGTCAAGAGGCTGAAGATCAGATACTGCCACCTGTGTCCCCACCTTCCACTGCTTTCTGTTCTGGTCTGACCTTTCTTCCTTTGATGCACTCCATCTATGATAACTGATTTTTACTTTGCATGAGACAGAGAAGATAAGTATAAATCTGATACATAAAAATTTGGTGGCAATTAAACTCAGTTTAATATAGGACACTACCTGTGTAAATTGAGGTACGAATAAATAGATTCTGACAGGATGGAAATGTAAAATTGTTCCATTTAATAAAATCACATTCCTTTTATCACAGAACATTAAAAACTGAATAGTTCCACAGGAAGCAGTTACACTCTCCATAATTTTATCACAGGTTTCTTTGGAAAAATTCACACTCTACCAATAGGGAAATATATATTCCTGTAAGAAATAAAAGTCGTGCTATGACCGCTTCTACCCTGAAGAAATCCGCTCTTGGAAAGGATGAATGAACTCTTACAAGACAAGTAAGCACAGCACAGACAGACATAAGAATCCATTTCACCACTGGCAATTTTTACTTCAGTATAAGGCTCAGGAAGACAAGCAGGATGATCTGTACAAGGAGATTCAATGCTAAAATGACACCTGCAATATATGAAAAAAACCTTTACACTGGAGGCCTCTGACCAGGACAGGAATGGGTCTGTCCGACTGACATGGAGAGGAAAATGAAGAGAGAAGCAGTAGGTGGAGGAAGCAGGTATTCTCACAAGCAGATAAGAGAAAGATAATGATACCCCAGGATGTCAATGAAATGCAACCCCAAACACTTAGAAAATATAGACCATCAACTTTAGATAGAAAGTGTTTTGGAGCAATGGAATTATTTACTTCCCATGACAGATAAGGCAATCTTTTAAAAGTATTTTTCATTACATATATTTTTGAAATTTAACTTATCTGAATAAAGTCTCAGTAACTCCCCAGTGCACTGATGCACATTATTTTTCTTAAGGACATTTGAAAAAAATTGAACTCATGCAGATTAACTCTATGGAAAGAAAAATGATAACAAGGAGTCTGCCTTACGTGTGGTGTTAAGAGGAAGAGAATGTACAAAGTCTGTGTTTTCAAGCACAGTAATACTAATGGGGCCAGCAGTGGGCTGTGCAAAGGAGACATACTGCTCGGGCCGAAGAGGAACACACAGCTGAGCGGCACCTCCATTATGCCCATGAATGAACAGTGAAATTTAATGGGCACAGCTTCAGAGTCATCATTACAATCTGAAGAATGGGTCAGAAAAGATTCACAGGATACTTGAGACTGGAAGATTTGAATATTATGGGCCTAATTAGAAAAATGTGAAGCAGGGTCTGTTAAAGAAAGACACAGCTCATATCAAAAGATTACATAAGATTTCATTTAAACTCATGGTGACCAGTCAAAAGAATGGAAGCAAATAAACAGCTGAAGGGCTTTACTTAGTGTCATAAATTTGAGCATATCTAAAAGCCTTTTTTAAAAAACTCAGAAGTAAAAGATGGATATTGCAATACAAATGTAAATTATGATTCCATCATATCCAAAGACAATTTTTAATCCTCTGAGAATATGCCTCTTTGCAAAATTGGTTTGTAATTATATAAGACAGAAATGTATATTTGATTGATTATTGTATATAAATTGGGGATAAAAACCTAAAGATATTAAAGGGGCTAGGGAACACTATTTTTCATAATTTTGCCTTAGTATTTGAGTGGCTCAAATTTTGTTAAATGGCTTCTGGCTAAGAGGAAACAGTTCATTATGTTGAAATAAAGATACATGTACAGACCTTTCATTTTCTGTCTTTCCATCACCTGTTCATTAGGTTCTCAAGTTGTCTTTCATTTTATGGTAGAAATTGAGTTTCTAAAAATTGTGAAGTGCATTTACACTGTTTCTAATATGCTATAATTGAGCTGAGTATTATTTAACTTATACCTATTTCCTGGTATATTTGATAAAACAAATTCATAGCCCAAGACATTCTATTTCTTATCACAATGACTTGATGTATAATTAGTTGTTTTAAACATATACTAAATATTTCAGGGAAAAGAAACAGCTATTTTACTGTTCTGTTTTCTCCCACTATTAAGGAAGAGACAATAAGAACTGAAACTTTAGACAGTCCTAACAGAGCAATGAATGTGTGTGGGATTCTGACCTTCTCACACGATCCTTGTCCCACAGCACCTTTAACAGAACAGGACATCGGCCACCAGAGCTGGAAGAACCACGGAGCCACAGCAGTGGCCCCTGCTCTGCACCATCTGTCTCTCACATTTACCAAGAGGTTAAACACCACGTGAGTGTCATTCTTTAGGTGTAGATCATACTATGTTTGTCACTTAAGGATCGAGACAAAGTAGCTTTTCTAAAATGTGAAGCCAACAGGAAGCAAATTCCAGCCCACCCATGTCTCATTCCAGAACCTACATGTGTAAGACGAGATCGCAAAGTTAGGGCTGTTTTCCACCTTCTTTCTTCTCTACTTTATCCTCTCTTCCTTACTTTTGTTCCTTTCTTCATTATTTATTACTTTTAATATTAGATTTAACTTTTTTTTTTTTTTTTTTTGACAGGGTTTTGCTTTGTAGTTCAGGCTGGGCCTGAGCTCAGCCTCAAACTCACATCACAGCAATCCTCCTGCCTCTGCCTCCCCAGTGCTGGGATTATAGGCGTGAGGCATCATGCCCGGAACTGTGATATGTGGTACTGATTGCTGCTGGGCGTGAGTCTCCACACCCAGTATGGTATGTGATTAAGTGGATCGAACCCATATCCTTGCACTTGTAAGAGGCGCCGGAACCACTGAGCTAAATCCTTGGCCCTTAGGTTTTGACTTTTAAATCCTATCTCGCTTTGAAGTTTCTGACATATCTTTTGTCATAGCTACAGAATAAGTTCTTATAAACCTGCAACCTCATTACCACTTCCCAAGGGAATTGCTTTCCATGATCCACCAGGTATATAAGACAGGTAATAGCAAGAAGCGGCAAGAAGTAACACATTTATATTTAGGAAGTAGTAGCTATAACTTAGTTTTTATATCCTAAGATTTTCAGAAATTATGTAGTATCTAATCTCTGGAAGAATGTTATGTACTCACAGCTTCACTTTCTGAATTATCTTTGAAGTCTGTTCAAAGAAATTTAGAATATTGATATTATTAAAATAAAAAGGCAAATACAGTGTCCACATTACTACTACAGTGCTTAACAAAATCACAGATATCTATACCCTTGTCACACTAAGGAATTATATGTATATTTAAAGATGATTTTAAGTGTAGAATTATAATAAAACCATTTAATATAGGATATTATGGAACTTAACATTTTAAGATTTCTCCTATACAGATTTCTAACAAGCATATATCATAAAATATTAATGACTAACACATTTTGTGAAATGCAATGAGTACTTCTGGTTCCTGAAAATGCTTGTAATATTTTTACTTTTTTAAAAAATCTTATGGTAATTCATCCCTTTCACATTATGGTGCTTAAGAAAGAGGTGAGAAAAAGCTATCTTACCCTCTCTCTCTGTCTGTCTCTCTATCTCTGTCTCTATCTCTCTCTATCTCCATCTATGTATTTTAACTATATTTTAAAACAGTGATAGACTGGACAGATAGTCTGTGGATAACTGATTCACAGGTGGCACTCCTTGCCTCTTGGATCAGACATATGGCAGTATCTGGAAGTGTTTTCCAGTACACAGCAGTCAGAGCCATAGTCGTGTAAGACGAGCAAACACTGCTGGCTGCGCATAGCAGACAGAAGTACTCCGGGCATCCTGCAGTGTACAATACATCCCTGATCAGAGAAGCCTAATCTGGCCCCAAGTATCAGTGATGGATGGAGCTGTTCAGACACTGATATCTCAGCAAAGACAACACAGCTACGGGAGGCCTACACATTAACAAACGACACAGACAAACACAGCATTATGTCTTGTATCTAGATGAGCTCCCAAAGTTTCGCTTAGTCCTGAATGGGAAGTTTGGAAGGTGGCTGGATCATGCTGTGAAGGTGGATTAAGGGTGTGATGCTGGGATTAAGGAAGGGTAATGGAAGCCACACCCTGGATGTAGGTGGCACCAAGCTATCGGTCGCCAGCCTATATGGAATATAAAAGGAGAAGCAAAAAGGAGGCAGCCTGCTGCTATTGCTTCCTGTTGCCATCTGGCTGCCCTGCCACACCATGAGCTATTTCTCCTCTGTGATGCCCCTCTGCCAGGCCACCTTGCTTTGGTGTCAGCTGACTGTGGATTGAAATCTCTGCAAACCCTCAGAGGAAATAAGTATCTCCTTTAACTTGCATCTGTCAGGTATTTTGTTTCAGCAATGAGAAAAATAACCAAGACACATAGTTTAACAGGAACACAAAGAATTAGAAGCACAAAGACATATGTCCAATGAGGGGACTTAAAAGCAAACAGAAACAGCCACAAAAACGAAAGGGGAAAGTATCACTTTGCCTAATTTTGCCAAGTTTCTACTTAGCTATTCCATTTATTAAGAGAATTTGGCACAAGGAAAAAGCAAATTCAAATTAATGTTAATTGAAAACATGGCATATTTACAGAGCTGCTTGCAAAGACTTAAGAACAAGGAAATTAAACTCTTTCTTTAATTCCTTATTTGAGCTGCCATTTGAGCACAGATAAATAAATACACACACACACGTGTTGATTGACTATTGATCACTGACACCTAGAAAGCAGTCTGTCCCCAGAGGTTTGTGTGTCAGAGGCTTAGCTGTCATATACTAGTGTTCGGGTCATGAGAGGCAGGGCCCAGTGTGAGTTGCTTAGGTGGTCGGGGAGATGCACTGGAAAGGGTTCGAGGCTGTTCTTGTGGGACCCCAGTTAGTCCCTTGTAGAACTGTTTTATCACAGCAAGACTGACTACTTCTCATTCTCTGTTTTCTGGAACGCTTATAGGGTTTGTCCCTCTCTCACTAATGCAGTAATATCACCTACTATCACGTGACAAGCACTGTGGATTCCCAAAAATAACCAAGTCCATGCTACTTAGACTACAAGACTCCAAACTATGAGCACTTCAATCTCTTTCTCGGCACATTTCCAGCTTCAATACTATATTATACAATGAAAACACAGGTTAATCCATGATTCATGATGACTCACGCCTTGAGGGCCATAGGACTTAAGAAGGATATCTTCCTGGAGCATACAGTCCCTTGAGGAGGACTAGAAACTAGATAATATAAATGCAATAAGATAGGTAATAGCATTGCATCTTTAGGGATCTAGAACCTTATAACTTTATGAAAATAATGGGAAAATATGAGATGATCACACATCTAATATTAGCCCAAACAAAGACTCTTCTGACCCTGGCTCAGAAGAGTGTAGATGTCAAAAGCACTCTGAGGAAAATAGTGCACTGGTAGAAGGAAAACAATGTATACCTTAAACTTTCATTAAGGAAATTGACTTTGATGATGATAATTTTGGAATGAACTTGAGTATGAAAAGCCTTAATGCTCTGAGATCTCTGACACAGAAAATCTAATGATATAGGCTCATCACAAAGAGAGAAGTATGAACATATTAGTCACAAAACTATTTAAATTTGTAAAAAAATATAAAAGTTTGAAAAAAATAAAATGTGAAAAGTAAAGTGGTTTACCCATAGTAACTTAACAGTGGGAAATGCTTAAATATATTTACTGCTAAATAAATAGAGCATTTGTAAGCCACAGGCCTTTTTGACCTCAAAAAACATCAGCAAGACCTCACACAAAGGAGACTCAGGAGTTCAAAAGTGTTAACAGTTCTTTCAAGAGTCTCCTACAGAATGGGTTCTTTGGCATTATTTGTACTGCACTGAAACATCCAAGCACTCAGAGGCTGCTGAAGCTATGGTCCAAGGGGACCTGACTCCTGTTTCTGCTGACTGTAGACATTGCTATGTGATGCTGATTTCATCAGCCTGCAGAATGTAAGAATGGTGGGTTGACAGAGGCTTCCACCCAGATGCCAAGGATGGTCTATGAAGCCAAGCAACCAGGTGT
This sequence comes from Petromus typicus, assembly GCA_004026965.1. Classification (NCBI taxonomy): domain Eukaryota; kingdom Metazoa; phylum Chordata; class Mammalia; order Rodentia; family Petromuridae; genus Petromus; species Petromus typicus. The sequence goes on from PVIR01002373.1 coordinate 86,504, forward strand.
GAGTAAACAGTTCATGAAACTAGATGAAGGAAGCTGAGAGTTGAAGGGATACTTTTAGAAGGTATGAAGAATGTGGAAAATCAAAGAAATCTGTGGTCCAGGAGTGAAATCCACACAAAAAAAGCAGACTGGTGGCTTACAACTGGTAAGTCCACAAAGGTGGAGTCATTCGTGCCTCCTTGGAACTCATATTTTAACAAGAGCTGCCCCAAATGCTAAATATGGAGGTATTGATTTAATGTTCCTTCAGCTGTTTTTTAAACTTGCTTTGACCCAATTTCTTTCTACTTCTGTATTCCTCCCTTTAAGAATGGTAGTTTTTCCTTTGTCATTGCACATTGCAATTATGTAAATTGATTTTGATTTTGAAAGAGGTTCATAGTTAAGTGTTTGCCTTGTGTCTCACAAAAGATTTTGTCCTTGAATTTTGAAAAATGCTGCAACTTTTGAAATTTTCTGAAAAGTATTACTGTATTTCAATTTGCACACTAAATATTTTGTTAGAATAATTAAATCATTATTATCTATTTAGAGATTAAGAATGGTTTAAGGTTGCATTTGAGTAGTTAGAAAAAAAATTAGATGTGATTGTTAATATAGAAGTTCAACTTGACCATTTATGGAATCCATTCTGGGAATTTATGAGATATCCTTCTAGTTGTGTTTTTGAGGGTCAGATAGGCTTGGCCTTGTCTGGATCTGCTCCTGTTTCTTTCTGCTTTGGCATTGTTCTCTGCTCTGAATCCTTGTTCCTATGAATTAAGCAGCTTTGATCCACCAAATGCTTCCTCCATGTTTTTTGTGTCTTGGAACCATGCAAGTATGGGCTGAAAATATGAGCAAATTAAACTTCTTCTCCATTAAACTGTGGGTGTGAGATGTGGTGTCTCAGGCGTGACACAGGTGACTCATAGAAATAAATTTAACATTTATTTTTTATTTTATTTTTCATGTTCTCTGCACATATTAGACCATATTTGAGTTATTATTTTCAATTTCCAGTCAATGAATTTTTCAACATATTTTGACCAGTTGATGAGCATGTAGATGAAAGAAATGAAAACCATGAAAAGATGAAATATGTTTTCAAATGGAGGCTGTTTATATTGGTAATAAGATAAATGAGGAAAATGATAGCTGTCCTTAAGTTTCTCCAGTGCTCCTGTTAAAAGAATTTAGTAAAATATACGCTACCCAGGAAGACAAGAGCAAAGCATCCATGGGGAAACCTTGCTGAATGAGAAGTTCCAGCTTTTTCTAAAAATAATATGCGAATAATATAGTTATAGCCTTTTCAATTTTCTTGGAGAGTAAATTCTCCACCAGCAGAAACTTCAAGTAGAGGCTGTGGACCACATGCCAGTCATGTTGCTAACGGATTATAGCTTCAGATGGAAGAGGAATCTAGGGAACCTTGGAGCTGGCCTCGGAAGTCGCATGAAGACGAAGACACAACCAAGCCTCTTTTTATTTAGCTTTCATGATGCATTACTTTTTACAACATGTGCATCTCCTCAAATTATCTTTTGATTGCAGGATTCTAATTGTCATTGAGGTAAGAGGGAAGATTTTCAAGGTGCTTCAAATTCCACTGCAGCTGGATGTCTATTTATAAAAATCGTGTGGGTCACAGATGCACCCAGGAAGAGTGGATGTGCATTAATTATGTGAATTGTATGTTAATATACAGTGCATTTTGATTACAAGCTAACCTAAAACCCAGAGACAAAAATAGTTTTCAGATTCCATGACATTAATACTATACAATTGGTACTATAGATGGTTTACTATATATTACGATAGAAAGTATATATATAATGAAGTTGGAGACTTTCTGAATAAAATCAATGTCCTTATGGTAAAAGGCATTAAGGCATGAGAACTTTTACTCTCACCTCTCTGTTCTCTACTATTCAAGGATCCAAAGAAAAGGTGGCCCTCTGTAAATGACACCCTGAACCTGGCCTTCCCAGCGTCCAGGAGTGTGATTAACACATTCCTGTTGTTTATGTTACATCTATGACAGATACAATTTTAAAAAAAATTGGTAGACCACAACATCACGTGTCAAGTACTGAGCATTCCAATTCAAATGATCTCCTGAGAAATCTACCTTCCATTTATAATCCTTCTCCTTCTATATGTGGATATCAAGATTCTGGAGGGAAATGTCTAGTGCTATTAATTTTGTCCTGACAGATTGGTGTCTAGCACATAGGGGTTCTCAATAAATGACTGATGAATAAGATGAAAGAAGTCTCGAGTGAAGTAGTTCTTCTAGTGTTTACAGGGAAATAAACATAACACTGACACCACCTACACACACGTTTTGTGTTAGAGCTTCAATACACCAGGACAGTTGTTGGAAATGTAGTAAACTATCATTAATGATCAGGTCATACCTCAGTCGTCAAGCAGAAGTTCCAATAGAGAGATTAAGGCTGCTATACTTCAGTGTTTTGCCAGCAATACCAGTGACTACACTTTGAGATTTAGTTTTCTTAGCAGTAATTTCATCAAAGAAAAGTGGTTAGACAAGCTCTTTATGTCCAAAATTCTACCCTTATTCCACTCTTCTAAAAATATCAATCGCTAATTGAAGCCAATCCTGCCCCTTGATGTAACATTTAGCTCCAGTTCACAGACATAAGTAAGATGATAAATTCCTTTTTGCAAGCCTGTGACTGATACGGAGCCATTCAGTATTATAAACGCCTCAGCCTGGACTTACCATCACACGACTGTGTTCACCTACAGATAGCAGATCGTACTAGGATTTTGCCACCCCACTGTATATAAAGATGGGAAAAACCAAATTTACTGGGCCAAAGTTGAAGGTAAATTTTACCCTATCTGTCTCTGCTCCAGTTGTGTGTAGGACTTAATGGCCAAGTATGTGAATTTAGACCCATTTGCTTTCCTCCTCATGTTCCAATGTAATTTTAAAGAAAGTAGCATCTGTTAGATGAGTAGCAGTGTAGTGGAGTCTGCCAGTTTCTATCAGCAGAGCTCCATCCTGGTCTCCTAGCTCCGCTCTCAGTATCTTTCACCCAGCTTTCTTCCATAGGACTCAATCTCCTCCCCCTCCCTGCCTTGGTCTTCTCCCATCCCGTGTTCACTGTGTACTGCAGTGCACAGATTTCTCCCTATATGGGAGGACGTTTTTATAATTGCTACTTTTTCCATTTTAAATATGCAACTCGCTATGATCAGCTCCATCTCAGAGTATGTCCATTATACTTAACATTTTAAATAACAGAAAATAGAATGACTGATTAAAAATACTTTAAACATATCCAACGCCAGATTCTTCAGAACTAAGGTTTATAGATCTCATCCTAGAATGACCCCAACAGTTGTTACTTTTCTGATGTTTCAACTGCTATTTATTATTTAGCTAGCTAACTCCTTATTGAATAAGTAGATAAATAGAGATGATAATTTTTGCATAAAAATACAAACAACATATTCATCACTAGGAATCAGAAGTTTAGTCTCAATGTTTTCCTGGCCTTGAAATGTGCATGCGTATAGCAGACTTCAGTTTTATAGTTTGATGTATATTATTATATCCAGATAATATTATCCAGTAAGGAGTTGGGCATAGTTGGCTCTGTTCACTGGAGATAGCATTTGGCTGGAAATTCTGATTTAGAAATTATTAGGAGATACAGGGATTTTAACTGTATTAGTAAGAATAGAAATATTTGTGGGAATGAAAGCCAGTCAGACTAGAAACTGAGGAAACTCAAGTACAGAGCTAGTTTTTAGGAATATTTTAAGAATCAAAACATAGTTAGACTTCCATAAATACTGAATTATAAACTGCATTGTAAAGGATAAATTTTAAGATAAATAATAATGTTTTAAGAAACTATTGGTTCAGTTAAAACACTCGATTAGAATGTATTTGCAGTAAGCTATAAATAACTTCATATTAACTTTTGTAGGAGACAACCCACCTGCTATGACATGCCCTCTTTTATACTGCCATAACAATAACCGATATGTAAATCAATGACTGATATGTCCCTGAGTTCACTGTAGAAGAGTGGGTACAAAGGGTAAGCCATGCTCCAAAGGTAGGAAACAATGATTAAATGGGGCTATTCCTTGGGCCAGGGACTTAGCTCAGTGGTTCTGGCGCCTGTCTTGCAAGTGCAAGGGCCAGGTTCGATTCCCTGGTAACCACATACAATACTGGGTGGGAAGACTCACGCTCAACAGCAATCAGTACCACATACCACAGTGCCGGGCGTGGTGGCTCATGCCTGTAATCCCAGCACTCAGGAGGCAGAGGCAGGAGGACTGCTGTGAGTGCCAGGCTGAGCTCAGGGCCAGCCTGAACTACAAAGAGAGACTCTGTCTTAAAATAAATAAATAAATAAAATAAAATAAAATAAAATAAAATAAAATAAAATAAAATAAAATAAAAATGGGGCTATTCCTTGTGGTACGAAAAGAGGGAAAATAAATCTGGTTTAAAGAAGTCAAAAATATAATTTACCTATGTTACTACAACCAACAGTACATGAGTCCTCATACACTGAGATGATTTCCTTGGAGGAGCTTTGTATTATTATTAACACTTTTCCCACTGGACCTGCATAGGCACAGCATAAACACAGCATTAGAACTTGTCAATCATCAGCTTAAATATAGCTCCAGGCTGTCAGGTCTGCAGTTCCCATGAGGAGTAACAACCAAACCTACTTAATGGGGCCTTTGCTGTTAATGTCTTTTCTGGGAAATGATTGTGTTATCTCCTAATTTACTACAAATGCTATCTTTTGGTTCTTTAAATCTTGTAATACAGTGAGGAGCTAAAACTACCTGAACAGGCGTAATTTATGAATGGCCCAAGAGCAGCCGGTCTGCTACAAAGTCTGCAGTGTCCTCTGGTCTTTTGATTTCTAAACTTTTAGAAACCTGAACTGTTTTGGTATTGTGGTCTGTTTTCTCTTTTCAATTTAAACAAACATTCTTTGAACTTTTATCAATGTAAACTGTTTGGAAAGGAATAGAGAGAATATTCATTTACGACTAAAAATAAGTAGAAAACCAGGAAAATGAAACCATTATCTTAAGTAAAGATAAAGTGAAACAGATGCTCATTATATAAGTGTGGTAGTGATGACAAAGCACCAGGAGGCCCTGCGCCAGCCTGGAGGATCCAGACAGCTCTGGTACAACCAGGCCACTGATTTGTTTTGCAACAGACACTTTCCATATGAGAAAAGGTGTCAAGCAAAAGCAAGGGGAGCTCGGACTTCCAACTTTAACCTGACTTGGTTTATGCTTCCCCGCCAAGGAAAACTTTCATGTCTAAGTTTTGTAGATATACTAGTTTATTATTATTTTCAAAAATTGTAAAAGTAGTATTTGAGGAAAAAGTAACAGACTTCGAGACACAGAAGAACCTATGATAACAAATCCACTAATCTATGGTTTAGGACAAATCTACATAACATTGATTTTTTGAAAGTGAGAAATAAAATTTAAATCCATTCTTGTAAGGGATTATCATGACCAATTCAATTCATTTCTATTTCTATTTATGTTCAGGTCAGTGACAAGTGACAGTCAGACAACCTGAAAATAGGCCATTGGGGAATCCAGTTAATTCAGATTTACATATAAACTGGACTCAGTAACACTGACAATTGATCCTTATATTTTGTAGTGCTATATTTTTTAAAAGTTCCTATAGCTTACTACCTGACTTTACTGTCTATACTACATTATTTTATTTAGATTTAATTTTCAGAAGTATACAGAGCCCTTGTTCTCACATTTCAAGTACTTATAGAAAAAGACAAAAGTTTTTTCACAGACAATGAATGGCAACACAAAGTAGAAATGCAATTAGAAACTAAACAAAGAAAATATTTTCCACATCAATGATCAAAGAAGGCAAATACAAATATTGTCAACAAGTTTATTCTCTTTAGAGAACATTAAAGGCCAGAAATCTTTATGGTATTTTTTGTTTTAATTAGGGCACATGAACACAATTTTCCTAAAGAGAACCAGCAATCAGTACCAACAATCAACTAAATGTAGAAATGTGTTGTATATTCCCCTCCTATAAATTTGTGCTGAAATTATAAAACATGTAAAACATCTGTGAAAAAATTGTGAAGAAATTATAATATTAATTTCTATAAATAATTAAAGTGTATTGCTTACTCAGATGGTCTATATGTTTCCTATATATTACCCATTAAAATTTGAATGTAAAAAAACTCACTATTGCGATTCACTGACGTTTAAAAGAGCAATAGTTCATCAATACATCTTACTTCTCAAAGCCATATCCAGCCCAGAAAAGATAGAAGCTAAAGAGAGAGAGAGAGAGAGAGAAAATACAAAATGATGATATAAAAATTTAGTTGAGGCATTTAATTAGATATCCAGAATATAGAACAATTATTAATTATCTATGAATTAATGATGAAGGTAAAACGTGTGGGCTGTCCCAGCCACTCAACAGATAATCAAGTAACAGTCTACTCTGACAGAATGGGAAAGCACAGGAAGAAGGACTTTCCTTCTACTTCTCACCCATTACCACCACCTCTGAGGAACTGACAGAAATTATTTTGGAAATTTGAGTGGAGTTACTCAGGTCATGATAAGGTTATATGTTTAGAAATTTGCAATTTTGTGAGTATCTGTAAATTAACTACCAGTTTCTCACCTCAAACTGAGCAGCTGAACAGTAATATTGTGTTGTCCAGGTTTACAAGTTCATGGCTGATTCTGCTTTGTTAGAAAAACCAACCTACACGCGACAGCCAACAGATAAATGACCAGAGGTGATTATGTGGCAGAATAAATGATAACACATTTGAAAGACACAGAATGCACTTTTGTAATTACAATATGAATACATTTATCTCTATATTTAATATAGTTTGGAAAAGGAGGAGACCAGTAGAAGTGAAAAATGAAAACAGCTGGTGCCTTGGGGTAAGTAATTAATTTATCAATTTCCTTTATTTGTATTATAATGCCATCTGTGGGAGAAAAAGTAGTTCAGAGTAACAGAAATAACAGCTTTTGATTAACTGCCTGAAGTGTGCTTCAAAGTCAAAAACCCAAAGTTCCAAAACAAAGAAAAATAACACATCTTCAAGGGCAAATGCATCTGAGGACAAAGCTGTAATGATGAAAGTTTCACGCATGACTTAGGCTATCCTAGTCATTCCAAGATGATTTTCTCAATTTCAGACACTCAGCAGCCCATCGCTAGCGGCCTGGGGCCCTGCAGGTCTCAAGTTGGGATCACGGATGAAGCAATGAGGCGTCACATGCTCCTGTCACCATGTGTCACTCAATAAATTTGCTGAAAGGCAAACTCCCTGTGCTTCTGCTGCTCTTTCTCTGCCAAGGCCACTAATGAAGAACGCACCAGAACACTTATCAAAGATGCAGTCCACCACATTTCACACAAGGTTTTGAAAGTTGCAATGAACCCTAAGGAGTAGATGTTGCTTAACAAGACAAAACTAAACGTGCCTCAGAGCACAGTGCTCAGAGGAACGGTCTTGCTTAGTCCACCCCGTAGCGACTGTGCAGCCTGAGCCTGCTATCATTCGCTCCATGATAACTTCAGACATTTCCATAGTTCTAATATACAACAGGACTTCACATCCAGACTGAGCAGCCCTCTTAGATTAACTCAAGCACCGCTTATTTGTGCAGAAAAAGAAACAATGGGCGTAAGGAAGAGGGCCATCAAAGAACAGAAATAGGGAATTAGTATCTGGATATCTCAATTCATCAGTTAATGGATGCTAAATGTAAGACCAAAATCCTAAGAAGGACATTTTGATAATGAAGACCATTAAAGCAAAAAAAAAAAGGAACAATATGTATGTGTTCCACAGGATCATGTCAGCATGAAGACAATATTAAAGATGCAGTTTAGACTTAATGCATTATTTACTTTTATAAGGGGTCATTGACTCTAATGGGAATGTTATAATTCTTATTGTAATAAAAATGACTCCCTTTAGCTTGAGCATTAAGAAATTTAACATAATTAATTCCAATATTTTATTCACTTTCTACATTAAAATAAGTGTTTGTAATCCCTTTATCATTCTCTAGTTATGTGCCAGCATTCTCTTCTGTACTCAGGTCACCACTGACATCCTTTGTTCTAAACATTCTACCATCTTGTTACTGGGAAGAGGCAGACAGCGATTTCACGGCTGAACCTGCCAGAGAGTCAGATGAGGCTTCGCCCTCAGGATCAACAAGCCTACTTTTGTAACCTCTTCTTCTTTTCCCTCATGTTCTGAGTGATTGCACGTCTGAGGTTATTAAGGAATGCCAGCAGATGTGTATGACAGAGCTATTTATCTCAGACAGCTCTCTCAGGAATGCAATGAAGTTATTACTAGAATTTTGCACAAAATAAATGCAACCTACCTTCCCCTATCAGTTATTCTTTAAAGCATTGTTTGATTCTTTAAAATATACAACAGAGAACAAGCTAAAGTGGAATACACTTTTGGTACCTTAAGGAGATAAATTCATCATATCATCAACAGTGTTGCTTTCTCTTTTATTTCATCTTTACCTAAACAGATTACTTGAAATTAGATCATCGAATTACATTCACTAGATGGCACTATCAAAGTGTGTGTAATTCCAGGAGCTTCCCTAAGATATATCCTGGTATTTAAAAAGTAGCACTTAGATTTCTATGTACTTCAAAAATACATAGTACCAAATTTGTCTCTTGAAAGTTGACTTTAAAAATGTCATTGAAGCAACCAAGATTTCCCAGAATAGCTTCAGGGCTGCAAATCCAGAGAGATAAATATGGTATTTCTTAAAGAGTTACTTTTTCTCTCCCCAGCTTTTAATGACCACCTTTTAAGGGATTTCAGATAAAACTTCCATGAGGAAAGCTCGGTGTGCGCACCTTCTCTAACAACATCAGGGAGGAGGATTCAGAGGAGCACTGCCGATGAGGGCATCCTATTCTCTCATGTGTTGAGGTACCTCCATCAGAGGTGGGTGAGAATGGAGACACACAGTCAAAAGCATATTTTTGACATATTTTGGAGCCTGGAACAATTGTTCTGTAGACAAAACAGAGTTCAAGATCACCCAATTTTATATTTAGTTTACATTACTTATAAAGATGGAGCAGTACTTAATCTCTGACCTTTCTTTCTTCTTTATCAAAATGTTTATAGCAAAATCTTCCAGGGTTGTGATGGTCAGATTGGATGGTGAAGCATTTGGAAAGTAAATTAGCAATGCATAAATTGATGTATGTTTTCTGAGAGTATTACTTACAAGAGCATTGATGGTGCAGAAACTGTTTGCGGAGAGACAAAAGAAATGAATCAAAACCATGTGCTAAAATACACAGATATACTATGAATGCTGAGAATTGCTTGTGGTGACCCAGGAAAGTAAGGAAATAGAAAAAATAAGGAGCCAAGTAGTCTATGTCTCTTCTTGGCCACAGCATACAAGTAATCTCTGTGTCTCTACCATGTTCTTTCCCTGTCTAGTAAGTGGATGGATACACAGTGACGGAGAGGTTCAAAAATGAGAAAATTGAGGACTAGGGAAATGTTCATCATGTGCCTGAGGAAAAACACCTGTTAATAAGATGTCCAGAGAGTAAGACATCATATTTTCTTAGCTTGTGCCATTAAAGTGTTGGAGTTTATTTGTTACGTCAGCTTGAATCTCTCTAACATTGATTAATATTGATTTTCTTTATGTCATTAAAGAATAGCAGGAGTTACTTCCCTTATTTTAGATATCGCAGTATTTATTTACACAGGAAATTTGTACCATGAGAGAAGAGGTGTAGCAGGAAAATATCCAAATGCTTTTGTTGTAATTAAAACTCTACTGGTATTGTGCATAAGTACTCTTTTCATATACTCAGCATTTCCTAAATTATACCTATTATTTTTGTTTTTACTTTTCATATTTGGAATACATTTGAGATTGTAAAAGCTTCAGTATTTATCCATATTTTGTATTTATATTTTCAGCATATTTCTGAGAAAAATAATCCCAGTAGCTGAATTCCTCTTTTCCATCTTGAATTATTCAATCTCATTAGTATCAACTGTAAACTATAATCTGTATCTTCAATAACTCTTGTGCATGTGCAAAAAATACATATTGCAGTTTTATACTTGTTTTTTGTTGGAAGAATTTTCAGTCTATTTTGATTTAACTAGATTTTTTTGTACTGGGGATTAAATCTAAGGATTGACCCTTGAAGGAGCTACATTCCTGGCTCTTTCTAGCTGGGACAAGACAAGCGTGGACAAATGAATTATTGTTTGCATATTTAACTCGAGATGTCCATAGTCTAGTGAGATTCAGGCTATGCTAAGGAAAGGAGGGAGAAGTGCTGGGCGAACTAGCACGGACGGACAAGCAGAATCCTCACTTTGCCTCCCAGGTCCGGAGCTCACTCCATACCCTCGTCTTACAACACATTCCTGGCCTTTTCCATACCTTCTCTTTCCTCTAACCATTGTTCAAACCTGTCTCACTGGAACAACAAGTTTACATGTAGACTGTTTGGAGGCTATCTCTCATCCATGAAAACTTTTCTACATTTTATGTTTTCAGAAATAGTTCTTCTCCCCTTTTACTGGGGGTTGACCTGAGGATCTTTACCATTAGTTACAATAATTTTTCTTTTTAATTAAAAAATATGAAAACTCTGAGAACCACAATTTCTAAATATAGGCTCTGCATATTTCTGGACATTCTTTTTTTTAACAGAACATTATGAAGGCATACTTTTAAGTAACATTAAAAATATAATCAAAATTTAAAACAAGAAATCAGGGGAAAAAAACAAAACATCCAAATAGCAAAAGATGTGTGTATAGCTGTACCTATATTCTCTTATTTTTTAGAAACCAGGAGCTGGAAAGAAATAGTTAAGTTACTTCTGTCTTTTAGAATTTGGATAATAGAATAAAATATTTTAATATGCAATATGTCTTAGAGTAGTTTAAATATAGTATGTACATTTCTAGTTTTTATTATTTTAACTAGAAAGTGAATTTGATGAAAGTTTATTCAACACAGTCTCTGTATTCTAGTTTTTCATGAAGATGGTCAAATATTTGCCTTCACTCTTACAGATACATGTTGCCCACCTTAGAATGAGTGAATCTGTACACCTGGAGTGGGCTCTGTTTTAAGACAGCAATAGCTGGAACTTTCTTCATCAAATCCACCATTTATTTCAATGTAGATACTTTGTGATTTATGGCATTTTTCTTACTTGCTTTCTGTGTCGTTTGAATTACTTAAAATAGTCATCCGTTCAGTAGAAAAATGGCAGGATGATCATTATGAAGCAAAATCTTAATGTTAAGGTAGTTGGAATACTGCACTTGACATAGTTATTTCCATACAGAGAATAAATCAAAAGTACAAAAGGGATCACTGCTTTTTATTTACCCACTCACCTTGTACTAATGACTAACTGGGCCACCACATGAAACTAGGACACGATACAAAAAAGGTCCAAATTAAAAATCTGTGAGAAGCCGCTGCTCTTTCATCAAAGACATTTCCAGATAATAATATGAGAGAGGGGAGCAATATCCCATCAGCAATATCATCTGTTTCACAGGTGACAAAAAATACTAATCATGGACAGAGGTGGAAGGGAAGTTGATCTATGCTTTCCAAATGGATTCTCCAAAAAATAAAGTCCTCAGCAGCATGCACAAATTTAGTGTTAAGGTAATTTAAGAAGAGAGTAACTCTGGCAGCCTGCCTCCTGTTTCACTGCATGTTTTTTTCATTGTCAGCATTAGGAGTTCTTCCATGTAAATGCAGAGCCTCGCCTGCCCACCCTGGAGAAATGTTCCTGTTAAGTCGGTCTGAGATTCTTTCTGCAATCTGGGACTAAAATCATTGGCATTCACTGGGTTTACCCATTTCCCAATTACTATGCCTGCAAGGGAAGACTGCAATTTTGAGAACAATGAGAAATGTTTCGAGTCAACATCTTGAGGGTTAAAAGCTGGAGGAAAGGTCCCTGTCCATTTTTTGATCATCTTTCTATGCTTAATAGTTATTGTGAAATACTAAGAAAATATTCAAAGGGAAAAGGGGGAATAAAGTAGGTAAGGAAGTAAAATTAAAAATTTGATGGTTAAAAGAAGAAAACAAAGCTTATGTATATAAGGGTGGGGGTTTTGGGGGAAGGGAAAAAGAAAATGAGAATTAAATTGTGTCAAGTATTGGTACAAATTCTCAATATCAATTTTGATCATAATGTGTATATAAAATGTATCCATAAAATCAATTAATTATTACTTTGATTTCTTATTAGTCAGATGAATTTTAAAGAATATTTAACTTTTTAAAAATTTTTATCTTTATTGGTACATTATAAATACACATCATGATAGCATTCGATACTGAGAGTGTACCAGAATATGACATAACTTGATTCTCATTTTTCCCTTCCCCCCACCTTGCAACCTCCACCCCCTATATACACAATCTTTGTTTTCTTTTTCTTTAGTATTACTACATTCTTTTAAGGGATGTAAATCTTGGTTTTTTTCTTGTATAAATATCAGAAGTACTTCAAAATCTCTATTCATTTAGCAGTAATCTAATATCCTTATTATGTGACACAGAGAACTATTATTAAGTTGACACTTGAAAAACTGCATTTCATTTCCCTTGTTTTTACTCCTTTTCAACTTAAATCATTAACTGTACAAAGGTAAAAATTGTGAACAAGGGCAGGAAGACCTACTCCATGAAAACGAACTTAGCAAATGAACGCAGCAAAGTAGCAATATTTTAATATATGACCTGATGACACGTGCGACCCATGATTACCATATGTTCCCACCGCACTTGTACTTTCACCATCAGTTCAATCAGCATCAGAAGGATTCAATTACACATCAGTACAAAGATCTTCCTGGCGAGTACGAGCAATGACACGCAGGAGTTGTTAAGTAACGAGCACTTTCCAAGGCACGTGGATGCCTTTAGAAATACTGACCAATTCCACCTTTTTTCCCTCTTTGCTGGTTCTGCCCCTTCAATCTGCTGTACAAACAGAATTAATCACTGCAGTCTCACAGTGCCTGGGGAGGAAAATCTTCATACACTGTCACGTTTCACTTTTTTTTTTTTCATTTTTATTCCTACATTTGTATACAGAGTGTTTAAATTCCTTGCGTGGGGTTGGAACATGTCCATAACATTTAATTTCTATCTTTAGTCAATTTAAGCATATTTGATTGAATAACTCTAGTGCTCAGAGGCCAGACTGCAGTCACTTTTCGTTAGTCACTTCAACATCAACACCCACATAGCCTCTTTTATCTGAAAATTTCAACTACTCGTAACAGAAGAGAATCTCAGTATGAGCGATTGGGTAAGAATATTTTAGAGTTCTACCATCATATTTCCAGTGACCTAAAGGTTTGTTTGTCTGTTTCCTCAACTATTAGTACCTCACTTTTGATGAGGTATGCAACGCTCTTAAGCTCCATCACTTAAAATGAGACTCCTCTAGTAAAAAGAAGAATTGTGATACTTGTACTACTCAGGAATTTGAGACACACACTGCTGTATTATCTAAAATCACCAAGTAGAAAAAAAGGCACCCCGGAGCTACTAAAAAGTGGTTGAAGTATACTAAAATTACACAAACTCAATTTCAAGGAATAGGAAGAAATAAGAAGAAACATCAAATATTTATTCTTAAATATTTATTAAAATAAAACCGATTTTCCCCTGTACAAGAACTGTCTAGAAAGTTTCTAAAGCACTCATGTGATAATGTAATTTGGGGCACATTGTTTAACATAGATACCTTTATTTTGTAAAGACAATTGAATTTATCTGCTCAAGTCTAGAGTATTCATGAATAATTAATTTTTTTATAGTTTCCATGTGTTGGTTTTTTTCTGCTGTTTCTTTAGAAGCATTTGTTAGATTATTTAGCAAAATTTCAAATTTATTCCATGTTATACTTGAAAATAATTAATAAAAATTAGGTTTGCATCTCACTGACATAATTTTTATTTACATTATGTTCAGATGGAGATGTATTGTGAAATTATATGTTACAATCTGCATGGTCTAGATATTTATTAATTAGACAGACAAGTATTCATATATTCCAAAAGTCAAGCAAGAATTTAGAGCAATGAGAACCTATACTTTTTTAAAAAAAATATTGAGTGCTACTACTGAATTCATTCTGAAAATTGTAAAAATGACAAATAACTTTTAAAAGTATGTCCTCAAAGTATCTTGTTTGTAGGAAAATTTTTGTTTTTAATATCAAAGTGGTTCCCACAATTAAGAAAACAATTTAATGGAATGGGAAAACCCTGAAAGGTTTTAAGTAATTATCGATAAAAATGTGTGAAAATAAGTGGAAGGGGGTGGCATTTATTTGATCTGCACTTCTGCAGTCTAAAAAGAAAAGCTGTTTTCTTTTCCCATCCATTGTAAAAAGGTGTTGTAGAAGAACTAAGTAGAAACAATTAAATATTGTGTTGGAGTTTGCACAGATGATGTAGAGCCTTCACAGTTCTCCATCCTCAGGACTGCAACTTCTAGATAGCAGTATTTGTCTAAAATACCAAGTCAAGGAGTCTCCACGTCTGTAGACATAATACACTGCCTCTTTTCCACTGCACCTTTTCCATTTCCTTATATTTCTTACTCTCTATTTTATTCCTACTTGTATTTATTAATCTATTAATTTATAGATTCTACCTATTTCTCTTTTACTAGTTTTGAAAAAAATGCACACACACATCTACGGTGGAGAATCTACAGTCATTTCCAATTTAAAAAGTTAAAGGGAATGACCAAACTGACTGATATGAAAAACGTCCGCAGAGCATCTTGTAATTCAATCTTCCACTGACTTTAGAGCCCTATTTCTGTATTGTGTAAATCAAAATGTAGGGTAAGCATAAAAACTGATGTTCACAAAAAGGTTTATATTCTCTGATTATCTGATGAAAAATGATTTACATGCATAAATTTATTCCTATTAATACCTACTGAATAAAAAGTATCTCAGTCTATAGAAAAAACTATTGCAACATTAACAATCATAAATTTAAATACTGTTTTAGCATTCATTCTATTTATACCCTCTATGAATAAAGTACAATGTTTTAAGCATGTTCTCATATCCTGTTTTTTAAAAAAATATAATAAATTATCAGCATTTAAATTTATTATAACCCAAGCATGAATATTAATCTTCTGTATTTTAATTATTGAAGTTTAAGAAGCAATCTTAGAAACTATGTACTGAAAATATGCCCCAGACCATTAAACTACTTTAACCCACTCTTCTAAGCTTACAGAACAATCGATGCAAGTGAAAGGTCCTCAGACAAGAAGTCTAGATCTAGTGCTTACCCATGGTGCTATATTTGTGAAAGGTAAATTGGAAAAGCATTCTGAATAAAATGACTAATCAATCACGACTTGTCATTTATACTAATGAAGCCAATGGACAACAGTTCGGTAGCAGTTACTTACAAATTTATATAAGCAAGATATAGTTTGCTTCTGCACAAGTAAAATAGTACTCTAAACTTCACAATAACCACAATAGTGCATAGTAAAAGGGTCTATATTATTATATAAGATGTATATGGGAACTGTCACACATTGTACTTACTACTATATAATTGGCATTTTATAGGTGTTTGTGCACATACAGACTTATTTCCTGATACATAAGTTTTCACTTTCCTGAATACAGAATTTTATATTGGCTTTAGAGTGCCACGTTTGAGAAGTCTAAGACTGAAATGGAGAGTAACTCTCAGCTGAAAGAAGCTTAAACACAGGAAGAAGAGGAGGAAAGGCACAAAAGTAAAAGAGTAGAGGAAAATTAAGACAGAAAGTATTGGAAAAGAAAAAAAAAAAAGACATGGTACATAGAAGAGCAGGAATGACTCGAAGTGTGAGCCAAGTGCTGCCGAGCTGCTGGGATCTCATCTTCAAGTCGATGTGAGAAGATGTCGATGCCAGTGTCACTGTCTTCCAGGTGCACAGTGCAAAGAATCCGGCATGATACAGCCCCTCAGGGCCCTCTGTGACCATCAAGATGGTGGACTGGCAGGAATGTCTGTCAGTGTCATTTCCTCTCACTCAGTGGAACAAGAAGTATAAACAAAGTTGAGTTACACACAGAGACACACAAACACATCATTATATACTGAATATCACTTTTATATAGTGGAAAATACATTAACTGCAAACCTAGAAATCATCAATGCTAGAAATAATACTTTCCCTAGAGTATTTTTTATCCTCCTGGGTTTCACTTGCAGTGTCAATAAAAAAATGCATGTATTGAACACAAGGGTTTTAAGTTTGTGGGGAGTTTGGAAATAGTAGCACAAAGCTTACTGTTTATCCACTATTCCTAAGAGTCTCCGATCCCACAAGTATATGTTAATTTTATGAATATATTGAAAGTAATACTGGGCTGAAGACTTGGCTCAGTGGTTCTGGTGACTGCCTTGAAAGCACAAGGTCCCAGGTTCAATCCC
>PVIR01002374.1:0-33551 GCA_004026965.1 Petromus typicus
TTAGTACACTATAGTCCTTCTTTATATATTGTAGTTAGAACATCTATTAATCTTATTAAAAGATAAATAAGTTCTTTTGTTGATAATTCAAGTTTTCAAGTGAACTTCCAAATTGGATCAAATTGCTTCTACTTCAAAAATCCGCCTGTCCTCACCACTCCTTGCAAATGCTCTAATTTTATAGCTCTTGTTTTCCCTGCATTTTAGTTGGTTTTGGTGATTAAAGAGAACTGTTCATCTGCAACAAAAGCAAAACATTTCTGCCGATAGCAAAAAGTGACAGCTGAAACAGCATTTAAAGTACATCTTGAATAAATGTTCAAAAGCATGGCCTGAGGGCAATTTCCTGTTTTACTGGAAAATCTACTTTGCTAGTGTCTGATAAAATTGTATGAACAGTGGAAGCTTAATTCTCTAAGGCATGTTCTATGAAGCATTTGACAGCTTATCTGATGAAATCCACTCTACTACCAGTTCAGAGAGACCGTGTGTCTCTCACGGAGGAAGCCTTGTCTGAATGGCTCTCGTAGCCTTGGGGTTGATGTTATTATTTCTTAAATGAACTGATTAGTGTTTCATTGACTTATTTCCCAGCAACTGTACTTATGCCTGACATGTCAAAGGTTTTCCATCTTGTACAATCAATCCATTGTTGAAAACGACTTGCCAGTGTATGGAAATATTATTAGAGCCATTTAATACTTGCAGCCATCCAGGTGAATCAATAAATTTAAACAAAATTAAATCATTACTCACTTAAGATTGGACAAAGTGCCATTTAAGCTCACAGTTAAATGATCCACTTTCTGTAAACTATAGTAGGAATAAGCCACCATTCATAAGTGGATGCCACATGGCTTGTCCCAGTGTCTTACACCATGAAGTGATAGAAAAGCTTATGATAAAAATACTTATACTATTTAAATACTCCCTATTGTACAGGCTAATAATAGATCAACATAAATAACTCTTTAAATTCAAGTACAATCACCAAGATTTCCTACCAGCATCTGAAAATTTACACAAGGTCTCTCAGCTTATTCTGAACTTCAGCAACTTCCAAAACTTACAGTTACATATTTAATCAATATCAGACTCTTGGTACTCCACGTAGCTGCAAGAGGTTGGGAGGTTTGTGTCTGTGGAAGTGGAGTTGACCATCCTCTTTACACCCTGTGCAGACCAGCTTCGGTAAAGAAAAAAATTGCTTATGTTCTTATATAGATATGATTTAAAATATATCCAAAATGATTTAAAATATATCCTTTGGGATAAGCTATCCTAGAACCACACTGGAAAACCAAACAGCAATTATAGATTCCCACAAAATTATTTTGGGGATTTCCCATATAATTATATTCATAGTCCCCATTGCTTTTACTCATTTGAGCTTTAGAATGATATCATATTAAAAGGGCAAAGTTGACTCTATTTATCATATGTTTACTGTACAGAATACTGTTGCTTGTATTACACTGTTTCTCCTTTGTGAGAAAAACCAAGAATGTTTCTATAGGGTTTCAAAATTGTTCCACCCATAAATCACTTTTTGTTTGTTCATTTTGCTTTTGGACTTGTGACTGCTTAAGAACACAGTTGGTCTTTCTCTTCTAGACAGTGTAAAGTCAGACTTGTAGCTGATCCCCAGAAAAGCGCAGGAGTTTCTTGCATCTTGCATACTAATCTCTCCTGGATTCATCCTACATTTTTACTCTCATCTCCTCTTGGGATGCTTTTTCTCTGCCACTTACTTGGCTAGGAATAGCATCTAGCTGCCGGGTATGCTTTTCTGAGCTACATGAAATTTCTCTAGAGCATGTCTGGGAATAAATAACTCACTGATTAAATGTCTTAGGATTAAGTTCACTCATGGTTCACGTTCCAGGGTGATGGAACAGGGGTGAGCAAGAGAATGGGGGTTTGGATTTTAGAATCCTGATGATCTGACAAAGTCAGTGACTACCACAATGCCTGTCTGCAAGCTCTGCAATACGAAAGAAGTTACTTACTTTCCCTGGGTCTCTATTTCCCTATTTCTTAAATGAGGAAGGTAGTATCTCATATATTTTTGTGAATATTGGATGAGATTATTCATTCGTTTATTCAACCAGTAGAGTGACTAATGTACTAGGGATGCCAATTGTGCTGCATGATGGGAAAAGAACAGAAAGCACAGAAAAGGTCACAAAGGTCTTTAGAAGTGTGCATTCCATGGGAAATAGGAAAAGACCTATTATTAAGATATAATTATATTAAGATATAATAATAGATATAATAAATGAGATTGTTTGAGACAGTAGTACATGCTGTAATTGTAGTGATGAAGACTTGGTCATGTGAGTCTTATCTAGGAGGTGACATTGTGCCTGGGGCTAGGTGGCATCAGTAACACAAAGTAGAGGGAAATACACCTCAGAGTGGTCCACACAAAGACCTCAGCTAAAGACTGTGAGATGGAAATCTAATGGCCAAATCTGCAGAGCTGACCTGTCAGAAGCACCTAGAAATAGGTCAAATTTTTTTTGCTGTCATCTACAGAGTTGCATTTCCCAGGGAAAAATATACTCTGTGTTAGAAGATTTCTCATCTCAGTGAAGAAAAATAAAGCAGCAATTTTGTCTTTTGTTCTGGATTGGCACATAATCACTGCATGTAGTTATTAGGTGCAGTGTGATACCTTGACACAAGTATACATTATACAATAATCACATACAATATTATCATCCATTGTCACCCTATTGTGCTAGAGAACATCAGAGTCATTTCTTTCAACCCAAACATAACTGCCACGCCCCCGCCAAATAAGGTGTGACAAAATAGGGACTGGGGTCCCAGGCGGAAGACCCCTGTGCTTGAGACTTGAGGCTCCCCAGGCTTAGAGCCTGAATTGAGTATGCTTCACCAAAAGATACACAGTTAGCCAACAGTATGTAAAAACAAGCCACTTTCTCCCTTCTAAACTATTCTGTTTTTCCCTGTGAACTGTTCTGTGCTTTCTCACCAAACAAAAATAACATAAACAAAAAACACCTTGTTAGATACAATAAGTTTCAGCTAAAATAAAATAACATGGCCACCTGACAAAAATAAATTAATGCTCACATAAAATCTATAAAAACAAGATTTAAAAAATAACAAAAGTCCACTTCCTTAAAAAAGTTATATACAAAACACACTAATCTACAAAGATTTTTGTGGTCATAAAAAAATCATCACTGTCTCACACGACCTTACACAACGTCAAAATGATTGATCACTGTTCTGTTTCTGTTCTTATTTTTTCCTTAAACTTTTGTTAACCTATAATAATCACCTTTATTTTACAAGCCAAAAAATCATGTATAAAAAAAACACAAAAAGTCCAATAAATTTACAACAACATCACAACCTCTCTTGTGTTCGTGTGTTGTCTGTCATCACCGACTCCGTCCATTCCTGACTTCAGTGCTCCCTACATCCCCACGCCACAAACAGTCCGTGACACATAACTGTCTATGCAGAGACAGATCTGTGCTTCCACACTTCCCCTGTATGTCCTCCAGCCTCTAGTAACCACTGTTTTAGGCTCTACTTTGAAACATTGATTTGTTCAGATTCTATCCGAGTGAGATCATGCAGTATTTAGTTTTCTGTACCTTGCTTATTTCAATTATCATACTGCCCTCTAGATTTACTCAAATTGCTGCAAATGACATTCTTTTTTAAAATTTCATTCTTTTTAAAAAGCTTAATAGCATTTTTTTGTACATACATTTCCTTTATCCATTCATCCACTAATGGACACTTAGGATAATACAGTGCCATAGGCATGGTAGACAAAGCAGCAACTCAACTGTTGCTACTCATAAATGTTTAGACTTTATGCACCAGATGGCTGTATCTCCATGCATGTCCCAGGGACTTCCCAGTAAACTATGCTTCTAGCACTTTTCTCTCAACAGTGTCTAGAGGCCCAGAAAGCATCTGTTGCTTGTGTTTGGTACAATCTAATGTTCTACAGCTGAGTTTTTTTCACTAGCAACCATACTACACAACCTCATGACAAAAACAACAGTGTCTTTCTCAATTTCTAAAGTGGACACAAATGTGAGGAATAAGAATGTACTTTTCCTTGTAGGGAAATTTTGCAGATAACTAGTGGAAATAGGATAAAAAAAAATAACAGGGCTTTGCTGATGGGACTTCCTGATATACACTTGAGTTTTTCTGAGATAAGAACTACATAGCAGTCATGGGATATTTGGGTTTGGTCTTGTGTCTCTGTTGCTATTATTATTGTTCATTTTATGTAGAAAAACAATAGTCAGTGAGGCTCTTAAGATCTTGCTTTTAACATTCTATTCTAAAACTTTAGAACTTCCACACAGACAACATAAAACTGATTGATCATATATTCTGAAAACAATAAAACCTTTCTTGATTATGTTTCTTCATAGAGATGGGTGGATTTTCCTCAGCTATTCAAAGTTATTGATACCACATAAACAAGTAGAACCCAGTGATTGACCAGGAACACCACATGTATTTGTTTGTCTTTAATAAGACAATGAGAGCCCACTAGAAGTGAGCTGATGTGTGTGAAAGCATTTAACTTTTTCAAAACTGGAAAGAGTCCTTTTGGTTATAAATTGTGGGAGTGTCCAAAGAAGAGTTAATTTCTCAAAACATAATATAATTCACAGATACAAATCTTTTGAATAGAACTTATTGAAATCAAGACACACCATTTGCCACTTGGATTTCCCCTGTAACTCACCCTGATGTGAGTTCCTGGATTTGGTAACACTGATGAGTTTCCGTGCTTTTCAAAGTACAGATGAAAACCAAAGGCTGGTAAATGAGGTTTCTCACAATGCTTAATTTTCTTCCATCTGCTCCATTCTCCAGCCAAGAACATTGATTCCCAGCAAAGAGTAAGTGTTTCTGGAACCTCATACTTCTGCATTTCAGTACAACTCAGAATTTATATCATTCAGTTTTCCAACAGCCTTCTCATAGGAGACTTAAAATCTCTCCAGCAGACTAAACCACAGTATATGGCACAAACAAGAGCTCCATAAGAGACATAGCTGAGAGGTGCCTGTACACTGAAGTAACCGAAGGCTCTCCGGGACACAGGCTCAGAAACCTGCTGATCCCAGAGGCAAAGCAGAGCCCATCTGCAATCCTGCGGGTCCTACTTTTTCTGCACCACTCAGTGAGTCCTAAGCAAAGCCTGTGTCCTGCACAGGGCAGGAGCTGAGGGTAACAAACACAAGTAAGGCAAAGGAGGTGTTATAACTCGGCCCAAGGATGCCTTGCAGTGTATCTTGTCTCTTCAGATCCATGTGTTTCCATACAACAAGAGAGGCAGCCCAACTCGTAACCTTCAGAGTAACTGCTTCTCAGTGCCCCAAGAATCAGCTTCCTGAAAATATCATCCCTTGATGCTGGGAAGTGAGGTCTCCTCGCTCCTGATCAGTGGCCGTGGAAGAACTGGCCTGGTCGGTGGCCACTACCAAAAAGCATCTCAGAGCCATGTACGAAGGACATCAGGGTGAAAGCAAATCAGGCACAGGAGCCGGGAAGCACAGGACCTCAGCTTTCCAGAAGCTGTTGAAAATTCAGAGATGAGACCTTAGAAGACAAAGGTCTTTAGCCACGTTTCACTCACTATCTTCTGAAAGAGAATAGGAAGAGTTCTCCTCACCCTGAACCACAAGGAAGCTGCAGCAGCCAGGGCTGAGACAGGGGGTTACCTCGTAGGAATCAGTAGTGGAAAATTTACCGGATGCTTTCATTCTTCGTTGAAACTTATACTTTGAGAATTAAAATTCTTCTGCTTTCCTCCAAAAAATAGGAAAATATTATTGGTAAAGGTTATATTGGTAAAATGTTATATTGGTTATAATGTTATATTGGTAAAAATAGGAAAATATTATTGGTAAAGTCAGAAAAATAAAGGTAAATAACAATTAGGCAATCAAAGAAAAGAGAATATATATATTCTCTTAGTTCCCAGAACAAAATATGGCTTGGTTATCCTCCTGCCTCAGCTAATATCCACCACAGAGTCTCCTGGGCATTTAACCTGTATATGCTGTAGGATCCCACTGTCAGCCCGTTACCCTCTTCTTTATCAACTCCTTAAGTGAATTTCTCTACTGTAACAGTTTCAAATACCATCTATCTACCATGATCTCTGTCTCCCTCCTAAGAACACCCTCGACACCATCGGACGGACATCTATCAGGCAGCTCAAACCACAAATACAAAACAAAACCTTTGCTCAAATCATAATCCTTCAACCTTTCAAATTTTAGGAATTGGGACTGCCATTATCCAGTTGCTCCCGAGAAAAATCCAGCGATCATTCTTTGCTCTTTGTTTTCCATACAAATCATACTGCAGCCATTTATAATCCTCAACTCTAAAAATCATTTCTGAAATCTCAGTACTTCTCCTGACTCTTTTGTTATTTCCTTAATCTCAGACCCCATTTTCTGTCATATACACAATGCAACAATCTCCCGATGCACCCTCAGCTTCCCGTTCCCATGTTTAGAGTTTATTCCCAACACACTCTGGATAAAATCCAGCTCTTTCCCCTGACCCGAGAAATCCTAACACACTACCTACTTCTGTAGTCTCATAATTCTTCCTCTAATCCTCCCTCATTCTTTCTCACAACAGTCTTTCTGTTGTCTTGTACTTGCTGTTTTCTCTGTTCAGACTGCTCTTCTGCCGGCCTCATAAGGTATGCTGTCACTGGCCTCACGTTTTAAAGGTGCCTGGCTCCATCTTTCCCTGCATTGTAGGCTGCATCTGGATTAGTAAAGCGATGGCTAATACCTTTGTTGATTTTCTGTCCTCCTGTAGGTTATAAGCTCCAATGCGTGTAGGCTTTGCTGCCTTTGTTCTCAGTGGTATTTAAGGTGAACACAGCCTAACACAAATAAGGTCCTTCCTCCAAATATTTATCAAATGAATAGATGAATCATTGAGTTAATGAGGGAGAATTAATTAGAAAAAGGGGAAGAGTAAGGGATAACATTGCTAAGATGATCAAAGCAAATGACATCAGCCTCAAGGGGTAGTTTGGATTCTATTCTAAAAACAATAGGAAAGTTATATGGACTCTGAGAGCAGACATCACCTGATTAATATTTTAAAAGGCAGCTGCCTGCTTTGTGGGCTGATATGATTTCTGATAATTTCTAGGAAGCTTGTGGATCAATCAGATTTTGGTAAATCAAATAATAGTTGAAAACATTATAATGATCTTTGGTTTTATAAAATACAGACTCCATGAGCAAAAGAGATTTCCCTCCTAAGGTGGATGAATAGCTAGATTATTCCTACTGTGAACGAAGTAAACTGAAATGAAAAACATACCGCAATAAAGAAGAAAAATTATTTCTCATTTTCATCCCAGGAAATCTTATGGACCTAGGTCTTTTTTACTATTTGTTTTAACAAGAATAAAAATTAATTTACTACTTTTAAAATTTTAAAGTCTACTTTCACCTCAATTAGGTAGAAAATAATCTATGGACATAGGAGCCGTTCTCACTGTGGACAGGGTAAATGAAGGAACTCTCCACAACATCTATAGAATAAACATCTATGGAGCCATTAGAAGCTGAACCACTGAGAAACCAGGACAAAAACTGACCTGAAGATGATGAGATACCCAGTTAGTTACCAAAAAGAGGGTTCATGTTCCAGGTTTTCACCTCTTTTAAAAAAGTTTACATGTAAAGGATGGATTCAATTAAGAAAATGAAAGAAACCAGCTCTAACCCCATGAGTCATGCACACAGAAATACAAAACACATGAATTAATTTGCTATCAGTTGCATTTCTGGGGAAAAAAAAATGAGTTTGAGGCAGACTTCCTCAGTAAGGGCTAACAAGCCCATTGCAAAGATGACACATCCTCTGTGGGAAAAAGTGGCCAAAAGTGGGTGGCATGTGAGTTATAAAGATGATGAATTTGATGACGGTAATATTTCTGTTCAGGGACAAAGTAGAACTCAGCAGACAACAGGGACTGTGATTTTAAATGAGGGAAAAGAAATTGAAAAAGAAAATCCAGTTTTAAGAGAGCATTTTCTCATCTTCTTAGCTGAACAATAATGTTAACAATGTTAAAAGTCATCGCATTGAGAGAAAAGGCCTTGATGTCAAGGACTGTGTCTTGCTGCTTTAAAAAGTTCTTTAACATCAAAAGTTCATAAAATGTTAGGTAATAGTAATGGGAGAGGAGCAGCAAAAAAGTAGGAAGAAACAAAGGAAAGAAAGAAAACCAGTAGGTGTCATTTATTATTAGAGGCCTGGTTTCTGATACTGCAGCAAGAAATAAAGAGGCAAAAACCCAAGTCCACAGCATTTGGGAATTTTCATCAGTTAAGTGTGTGGCCTTGATTCCTAAGTCAAAAAGCACTCTCTTTCTAATTAAGACAGCTGCCTTAATCAAAGCAGAGATTTTTAAAGTACACATCTCAAGTGCAGCTAGCACGGAGTTGCAACTCCTGCTAGATTCAACAGAACACGGAGTGCGGTCAGAGGAAGAGGGAGGGGTCAGGCGCCTCCATCCACTCGGCCTCGCAAACCTGCCCGAGGCCCTGGCCTCTCCTTTTCCTGCCATTCCCTGTCCACCAGCACCTTGCCAGGTGAACCGAAGAACCATAGCCATCACCTCCGAAGCCTCTCACTCCAAATCTGTTTTACACACTGCCTAGGAAATGACCCGCAGGAGCTTATGACCTCTGTAAGAAAAAAGAAAATACTCTTTCCCTTGACCTGGAAATAAACACAACTGAAATCACTGTAGCTGTCCATATTGTTTAAAGAGGATTTGGTGCTGCAACCTTCCAGAAGGGAGAACTAGTCAGGGCTCTGCTTTGAAACCGTGAGCGCACTTGGCCACAGTGCGCCTGGGGGCTTTGGATGGTAACAGTGCACGGAGTGACGAGGTAAGCTGGAGCAGTAATTCTGCCCAGTGGAGCACTACTTTCACCAGCAGGGGCAGGAGTAACCAGAACACTTTAGAAGCACGATCTGGCCCACAGGAGGGCCTGACAGATCCCGCAAGTCCAGGTGGTCATGGTTTGAGATGAACGGCTGGTGACCACATGAGGAAGAAAAGAAGATTTGAACAAACAAATTACAACAGACTTCATGGATGCCAGAAAAAAAAAATTGTATAAACGCAAATCTCTACAGTCAACACACCTTCTCACTCAATGTGGTTCTGCTCTGATCAAGCCTTACTAATACACACCTGCGCAACCAATTATATTGACGCCAATTAAAATATAGTTGATATATTGGAAAACTAGCAGCTGCTCTCTATATCTAAGTACTTTCCAAGATAGTCTATTCCTCTAAAAACATCAATAAAATAAGTTACTGAAATTTCCTATTTGTCTGCAGATAGCTGCTGGATCACTGTCTTCAAAGTCAATGTATCATTTTGTAAAAGGCTCACATGAAATGTGGGTTCTAGCCGACGGGGTGTCCCAAGACCCCAATTGACCTCCTGAAAGATGGACATGGGGCACTTTCATGAGTGATTAAAACAGTAGTAGGGAAGCCCAGCCCTTTCTTCACTTATTCATTCAATCTTTCATCCAAAAATATTTGCTGAGTGCATTTGCAAAGTTGTAAACAAGATGAAGTTGTACAGCCATGGAACTAGGTGTGATAGACATGAATGGGGAATCAAAAAGGAATGAATGAATAGAATAATGAATATAATATAATGAACAGTATAATGAATACGTGGTTTTAGGCTCTGAGGGACATGTGGTTTCTGTCACAAATGTTCAACTCAGCTACAGATGATATGTAAAACAATAAACATGGTGGTGTACTCAACCCCCCTGGACAGTACTCTACGTTGGTACATACCTTTTTTTGCCTAGAGATGATTACTATCTTAAATCCATAAGCACAAGTATAAAAGAATGAAAGAAAAACTCTGAGTTTTCCCTCATCACCTTGATATAATTTTCACACAGAGAATCCATAAAACTCTGGCCAATGGACAGAAACCTTGAAAACCTTTAGAAACATTATAGCAGACACTGGGAGAAAAGATGCTAACGGTCAGTCACAGTCAGAAGTATTCAGTACAAGTTCCTTTCAATATAACCCAACCGAGAAATACACTGCCATTGTGTGATCCAGTAATGAGCCCAACGCAAACCGGCCAGACCATCTCCGCGGGATTCCCCAGCTCCTCTTTCCCAGAACAAAGCCCTTCCAGTTCTGCGTTGAAAGGGACAAGCCCGTGGTGGTCAGGCACAAGGATTGGTAACGTGACCTGCACGGGATTCCCAGGACCCGGGGAGGCGAGGTGGAGAAATCCATCTGAACCTGCTTTGAGCTGCCCCAAACAGTAACCGCAAGTTTTGCGATGGATAATTTGGAGCCTCCTTCGTGTTCCTAGTACTGAGCTGATGCGTTGGAATGGTAATGAAGATCAAAGACTCTTCCTTCAAAGAACCTCAGTTTGGGAGAAAATAAAAACCTCCTAGTGTGCGAAGACTTGTGTTTGTTTGCAGTTCCTCTTCCCCTATCAGCTGCCTCTCTCCTCCAGTGATTTCAAGTGGAGTCAATGGTTACGCACAAGTTTCACAGGTGCGAGTTCCTTAGGAGAAGGGTTAACATTATGTACATCTGAAATGCACTAATGTTTCCCTTAAAAAAATTCATAAATCGGATTTCTGTTTGGAAAGGCTGAGGACTGACTTGAGGCTTCCGAACACCGTTCTTACCTGTGACATTCACTTGTATCTCCTGAATTTCACTTTTGTATTTCAAACCCCTCAGAAACAACAGAATAAAACAGACACCTGGGTATGTCTTGCAGCCATTTAATACATTTTAAGTTTTTACCTCATTCAACTTCAGTATTTTATTTTTTAGAAAGAGATGACATTATAAACGCAGTTCCAATCTAAGTCCCCCATCTCCAGCCCCTCCAAACCCCGGGAAAATCAATATCCAGATTTTTCCTTATCGTAAGTATTATTGAGATCTGTTATGGTTGCACACAATTGATAACTTTGTTTCAATATTAACAGTTACATAACCATTCGCCTTTCAGACAGACCTTTGCCACTTTCTTCATTTTGAATTATGTTGTAAGACTTTTCCGTGCTGATCACTGTACTTTAGCTCGCGCAGTTTAATTGCCATCTGCTCGTCCTCCGTGGACTGCGGTCTCTTTACCCGTATTCCTACTGAAGTTCACTGGAATTATTTTCTATTTTTTATTATTAGAAAAAAATAGCTCAGTGAGTATAGGTGACGTCATGTTATGCTGTGCTTTTGACACGCTTACTCGTCTCTCATAATAACTCTAGTTATGAAAAATACAGTAAAAAGGGCCGGGGAGTTAGCTCAGTGGTTCCGGCGCCTGTCTTGCAAGCACAAGGACCCGGGTTCGATCCCCGGTAACCACATACCATACTGGGCGTGGAGACTCTCCCCAGCAGCAACCAGTACCACGTACCACAGTGCCGGGCGTGGTGGCTCACGCCTGTAATACCAGCACTCGGGAGTCAGAGGCAGGAGGATTGCTGTGATGTGATTTCGAGGCTGAGCTCAGGGCCAGCCTGAACCACAAAGCGAAACCCTGTCTCAAAAAACCTAAAAAAGAAAAAAGAAAAATACAGTAAAAAGACACTTGGAGAAGCGGTGAACTCGGTCCTCGTTCTGTGCTCACATGTCTTTGTCCTGGGCTCACGTATCCACGATGAACAACCTCTGCGCCTCCCCAGCGCCTGCTCCGAGTTAGGAAAAGCCAGTGGCTTTCGGGGCTGCAGCCCCACGGAGGCGGCCAGCCAGAAACCTGCTCTGAGGGACTCCTCCCGACGGCCGTTTTCTGAGCATTTGCCCTTCCATCACCGCACGGAGAAAATCTACCCTCACGGCAGCGGCATTAGCCAAGTTCTGGGACCTGGCTTGCTGGGTTTTAGAAACGAGTTTATTTCCAATTTGTCTTCCTATTGTGGTTTAAAATGGTCGATGCGGGGACTCTGCATCCTAAAACAATGCTCCTTTCTGAGCCTCACCTGGGAGGCCCCAGCTCCTCGTGTCCAGAGGGCCATTGCCCCCGGCGGTCAGACGGAGGCCACAGTCACCTGGAGGAGCAGGTCCCTTCCGGGAAAGAGGTGAGGAGGCCGCTCCCGGAAGCGGTGCCCCTGGGGCTGCCCCGGGGCTGACCGCACTGCGAGCGTGTGGGAGCGCACAGCGGCGATGCTGACAGTTACCCAGCTTTCTAAACCCGGAGATTTGCAGTTTTTATAGTAAGATTAAAAAAAAACAAAAAAAAAAACAGCATAAGCGTACATTTTGCAATAAAGCTGAAAGGAGCACGTAGCTCCAGCAAACGTAGTGAGGGACATCACTTCTCTTCCGAACTAGAGCCTCTTCCTCTTCACAGTGCCCTCCGCGGTCCAGGTCCGGCCCGGGCAGAGTCCTCCCCGCCCCACTCCTGCCACACCCAAGCGGCCTGCGGGTGCCTGCGCCTTTCTGTGGCTCTTGGCAACAACACTGAAGACGCCAAGCTGCAGGTCCGCCTCCCCACCCCCACCCCCCGGGGCCGCGCAGGCGCATCCGCAGCCCCCTGCCCCGCCCCCCACCCGGATTCAGCAGGAGCCTGTCACCAACCGATTCTCCCACTCCTCGGGTTCGAGACCTGCTTCGCTCTGTGACGGACACCGTTCCCACCCATCGTGCCGCCTCTTTCTAGCCGAAAGGTCTTATCCACCACTGTCTACCGATTTGAAGTCAACGATTACTGGTGATTTAGTTCACACAGGTTCCAAGCGTGTCTAGTAGACGCCAGGCACCATGACGAGCTCGGGTTTTAAGGGACAGGGCGCGCTGAGGGAGACAAGCCACAGGCATGGGTAATGCGGAGGTGCCGTAGGACACAGAAGCCACAGGAGAGACGGCGCAGAGGACCAGGTGGCCCTGAAGCTGGGGACCGGGCTAGGGAATGGGTTGTGGTAACTGCACGTGGAGAACAAGTGACTCAGGAGCTATGAAGCCAGAGGACCTGTGGGGGACAAGGGCCAGCGAGAGCAGGAGAACTCCCCAAGGTAGTTCCTGGTAAAAAGAAAGTACAAAATTCACCTCAGTGGCTGCCTTCAGCACACCTGAGGCCTTTTTAAAATGGAGAAATGTGATCCGATCAGCCCAGCTGAATAACTAGAAGCGAACACGCATCCAGGCCCGGTGTTCTCACCCGTGGGAACAGAAGCCCAGCGAAGCAGAGGGCGGGAAACGGGACCCCAGTGACCCCACTACGTGGACCCTGCCGCCTAGTTCTTCGTTAGTGAGCCAGAGACCGGTGTCAACAAAGGTCACAATTTTCAGGTGAGACAAGGTGAGAACCGAGGAGTGTGAAGCAGAGATCCAAACCAGTTCACTTCCTTCCTGCGGACATAATTAGAGTTAAGGCCGGAAAGCCCCGACAGTCTAAGAACATTCAATTAGACAGCCTGATTTTGTTGTGGGTTGGAAAAGCCTCTCCCAAGCACCTCTCGGCCTGAAGAAAAGGGAAGGCAGAGCCCTCCACGGGGCAGGGCTTCCTCCCGCCCTGGGGCTGAGAAGTGGCACCGCCTGAGCGTTCAGTTAGCTCTGCGGCCAGGAGCCGGAGAGAGGCAAGCTCAGGACAGAGACTAAGAGGGAACCCACAGCAAGGGTGGGCCGTGGTTAAACGCTTGTGACGGCCTCGGCCTCAGGCTCCCGGGGTCCTCACCTGGACCTTGGAGGTGAGGACATACGTCAGATGCACACAGAGGGCAGAAAAAGAAAAATGCAAGAGAGAAGCTTGGGATGAAAGAAAAACTCAACTAGTTCTCTCAGATCAGATACAAAGTAAATCTCAGCTCTTCTGGTTTTGACAGGATTTATTCTTAATCGCTAGGCATAAACCACTTTGCTTACACCAGCACTCTATAAAGTCCACTTCCCAGAATTCCTACTCACTGGAAAACTTTCAAGAAATGAACCCTCAAATATACCTAAGACACATGCTGCCCTCCTGAGGACTGTGGTGGTACTACTGATTTTAAACTTTCCAAAATCCAGTCGTACCTGTAAATCTATTTATTAAAGAAACAACAATGTTTGCATAATTATACTTAGGTATTTTTTCTATAAGGAAGGCAATTCCACATTACCAATTAAGACACAATTTTTCCATTAAGACTGTTTTCCAAATCATGGATAATGAAATTCATGAGTCATAGCCAATTGTAAAGAAATGATATAAAACAGGATAGAAACAGTCAGTAGAAAATATTAGAAAGGTCACACAGATTCTTAGCCCGAGCTATGTGCACCCAGCAGGGACCACTGTGGACTCTCGCGGTGTGACTTAATGAATGTCCCGACCAGGAAGTGTCACTCGAGCTTCCCTTCCCGGGCCTCTCTTTCAGTCTGCTCCAGGATGGTTCCTGTCAGCATCACTGGCACAGTGCGGCAGGTAGTGTTCTGGGATGGGCCCACGGCAGCTTCGTGCAGTTTCCCTGCCAGTGCTGCCACGTGTGCTTATTCATTACAGCTGGGATCACATTACTACTCCATGGGCTTCGAATTAGCCTAGAAGGAAATTTTCCACTCACAAGTCAGACCTGAGAAGGGCCTGGACTCTCTGAAGCGCAAAAGGGCACAAGGAAAGGGCCCACCAACTATTGCAGGAACGGGGCTGAGCGGGGCCCAGGCCGCCTGTGGGCGGCACCGAGGCCTCCCTCGTCCTGCGGCTCAAGGACCCGAGTTCTGTGGGAGCTCAAAAGCCCCTGGCCACTTGACTTGAGCCTCCTAAGAAGCCGAGTGGAGAATCCGTATCGGTCCAGCCTGGACTTTGGGCCGATAAACACTGCAATAAAT
Source organism: Petromus typicus (assembly GCA_004026965.1). Lineage (NCBI taxonomy): Eukaryota > Metazoa > Chordata > Mammalia > Rodentia > Petromuridae > Petromus > Petromus typicus. Next base: position 14,893 of record PVIR01002374.1, read on the forward strand.
AATAAATTTGTGTCGTACTAAATTTGTTATGCAACAAAGGAAAACCAATATGGTTAATGTTCTACCATTTAACTTTGTGTTTTACAATGTAGTGTGAAGTCAAATGCAGCCTCACTTCATCCTCTACCTTAAAAACACACAGAGCGGGGAAGTTTTCTCTACAGACTACATTGCTGCGTGGAGCTCAGCACATTTCCGAGGTGCTTGCCAAAGTGTTACTTTCTCTTTTTTAAGGTTTTTTGAGACAGGGTCTCACTTTGTGGTTCAGGCTGGCCCTGAGCTCAGCCTCCAACTCACATCACAGCAATCCTCCTGCCTCTGCCTCCCAAGTGCTGGGATGACAAGCGTGAGCCACCACGCCAGACACTGTGGTATGTGGTACTGGTTGCTGCTGGGGTGGGTCTCCACGCCCAGTATTGTTATGTGGTTACCGAGGATCGAACCCGGGTCATTGTGCTTGTAAGACACGCGCTGGAACCACTGAGCTATATCCCTGGCCCAAGTGCCACTTTCTCACTCTACTAATCTAGTGAACTGATATTAGGATGTCATGCAAAATGCAAGGACCAGACCAAATCCAACTGCTGGATATAACAGTATAAGCAATTTAAGAAAAATTCTGCTATAATCATCAAACTGATCTTATGTGAACCTCATTCTAAAAACAAAAGTACAATGTTCTGTTCTAATATGTATCTAACTGATAAGGCAATGAAAAGGACAAACCTAAGGATATTTTTAAACCATAAAGTTGAAAACTTCTACATTTCAAAATTAATATTTCTGAAAACAAAAACATAATGAATTTAATACATGTCTTGAATACTGCTTTAAACAGGAAAGCAGGGAAGCTACTGTAACTTTCTCATCCACTCTACACCTCTTGGGAAGCTTCATGTCAAAATGGGGCAGAGAATCCCCAGTGTGTCCCCCTTCCTAGACGCTGAGCATCAACTTTCCCTGCTTCCTGTGCAGTTGAGAGACCGTGTAACAGGCAGTGCAGGGAGACACAGGCCTGTCACCTTCCAACTGAAGGAAGTCAGAGGCATCTCTCAGCTGCGGTGAAGCCAGCCGGAACCCTTCGGCCCTTGAGACAGGGACTCTCTGGGGCGCACACTGCCCTCTGCTGGACACAAGTGAAAAGTGTTTTTTTGGGGGGTGATTTTTTGTTTTTGTTTTTGTTTTTTTAACAAAGTTTGGGGATTACTCCAGAATCATTTACACTAGGAATTTTTCTGCAAAGCACATATGTATGTGAACATTATAGGTTTTACAGATCACATGAAATCTCTGTCATGATTCTTGTTTTGGTGCTCTACTCCAATTTTATTTTCAATTTTGTTAGTACATCATATTCTTTGTGGGGAGTCAGTGCATGTACGTAACACACTTTCATTCTTTATTTGCCTTGTTTTCTTCACCTTCTTCCCCCCTCCCATTTGAAAAAGCTCTACCTCCCTATTTCCTTTTATATGACTTTTATTTAGCTATTTCTCAATAAGAGAAACCATGCAATTTCGAGCTTGTATCTGATACATTTCACTAAACATGATCGTCTTGAGGTACATCTGTTTTCCTATAAACAGTGCATTTATTATTCTTTATGGCAGAGTAGTACTCCATTGTGTATAAATACATTTTCTGTATCCATTCATCTCTTGAGGGACACATAGGCTGCTTCCAAAACCTAGCTAGTATGAACGATCCTGCTATGAAAATTATAAAACGAATCTTTATTAGCTTATGTCTAGAAGTCAGCTGCAGGGACGACTTGATACAGACCATCACTGGCCAGCCCTGATCCGGAAAACCCTGAAGAGCTGTGCCAGCACCTGCCGGCTTTCTCCAAAGCTGGGGAAGGCAGCTTTTCAGTCCAACACAGGTCTGGGGGTCTTGACTAATGCAGGCGGCGAACAGACCCCCTAGCTCTCTGTGAGACAGACCTGAGGTTTGTACACTACGTTAGAAGTTTCTTGTGGGCTTAAATACTAGTTGCACACAGTGATAGTTTGCTTAAGAAGCCCTTTCTCTGCTTTCCTACTCCTTTCTCAATCTCCTCACTAATTTCTTGCAGTTCCTAATTTACTTACTCTGTCTCAGAATGTTTTGGGGAAATACCACACTAACAGTTCTAAGAAACATGACAAGAGCAGAGAGTGGAGCGCCTGTGTAACGAAATGGGCCTGTCCCTGGGTTAGCAGTCAGACAGGACGAGATAACCAGCATGCTGTCAGAGCAAGAAGGGTCTCCATGTTCTGACATGGGGAGCGGTGGCTGGTGGTAACATCTCAGCCCACAAGGTCACAGGGAGCAGACCACAGCCCTTACTTCCAATTCTCAACGTGGTATTAACTGAAAGAATCTGCCACACATCAGCTACCCAATTGGTTTAGCTTGGCAGAACCCGCCTTGCGTCAACCCCTCTATTGGACACTTTCCTGGCACAGGGACCAAATACTCGATACCCACAACTGGAAGGAGAGTCTCTAGTAGATTAATTCCAAAGTTGGCAGGCTCCAACGCAGAAACAGCATGGTAGAAAGGCCTGGTGGGGAAGATTTGTTTATCCGACAGCATGCAAGAAGCAAACGGAGAGGGGAGAAGCAGGGGCAGAGGTCCACCCTTCCAGGTCTTCCCCCAGTGATCCACCACCAGCAAAGGCCTGCCTCCTCGCAGCAAGCCAGCTCTGTGACCGATGTACTGATGAGCAGTTACCCACGATCCAGTCACCTCCCGAACACCCGGAATCTGGTGTAGCGCGTCCCCACATCTCGTCTGTATCACACCTCCACGTCTCCTCTACCATTCTAGCCTGTCCATGTCTAAGGGTAACTATGACATCCCACTGCACAGAGGCATCTGCAGTGTGTCTTCCCACAGTGGAGAAAGTGAGCTAAAGTCCACATCGCTCAGACTTCCTTGTTGTGACAGACGCAGATGTGATTCAGGGCCCACTGCTCACACACCCTTCCAGGGAAAGGTTAGCTTGATAGAATGTTGTTTCTTTGGGAACACCCGGTTTCTGTGGCAGCACCAGCAGATGTGTATACCTTGTCATGACTTTGCTAGTGGACAGGTGGCACATGGCCGACAGGTGCAGATCTGTCCAGCACAGTGACTTCAGCCCCGATGCGGCCTACCGATCCCCCCACCACAGCTAAGGTACTCAGTGGACACTGGTTCCAGAAGCACTTCCAATTCTCCACTTGCACAACCTGGGAAGATCGTCCAGGAGACAAAGTCTGCAATGCTACATGGGTGGCATTTCGCAGGGGCCGATCCAACCTGGCCCATGGGTCCTTCCAGTGATTTTGGAGGCACAAAATTCCTCCCCAATTCTGCTATATTTTACTTAGCATGTCCTTCAGACTCATCTGCTCTTACACATGACAGAATTTCCTGGGGGTTTGTGTTTTGTTTGTTTTTGTAAATCTGAATAGCATTCCATAGTGTAATTACATGTTTTAAAACCTTTTCAGTCACTGATGCAATTCAGGTTGTTTCCATATCTTGGCTGCTATAAATATTGCACTGAGCATACACTGTATACCTGCGGCATACCTAATTTCTTGAGTTATACACCTATTAGAAGTGGGATTACTGGCACAGAGACCCAAATACTGCATGACTAGACACTACTCTTGCCCTTACCTTTCCCTCAGAGACCTGGCCACCCATTCCTACCCTGCACAGATAAGTCTTTTCCAAAATGTGCTCCAGCCCACATCTTCAGCTTAGTTCTCAAGCCCATATCTTTGCACCCTACAATGCAGCTATAACAACCTAATTCTTTTAGCAAATTAGCTCCTTTCATTGTACATACTCTGCTCTTTATACACCCTTCCCTCGGAAAGGACCATCCTCTCTTTGGTCCATTCTTCTATACAGTGAATTTCTAAATTCATTCTTGCTTCAATTATTCCCTTTTGGTTAAAAGCCTGGCTTTGATTACAGGCACTTTACAGCTCTGTGACTCTGCCACAAGCTGTCTGACCTTCCTGTACCTGAATTCCTTTATCCTTGAACTGGAGATAATAACAGCACTGAACTTCCCGAGGCTGGGTGAAGATGGGATTGGTAAAAGTTTCTTAAAAACTAAGCAGGCTGTTTGGCACCCAGGAAGATCAGTACACATGTTAGTACTGTCAGTTTCCCTTGGAACTTTGGAATAACAGCTTTAAAAAGTCCTTGGCACAGACGAAGTGCTACAAGATCTCCTCTCTGCTCAACTCCTCCAACTCAGCTCTTAGCACTTGCCTGCCACCCAAGGCTCACTTCAAGGCCGTGTACACTAGCACAGGGTCTCAGGCTCACAAGTGCTGCCTTCTTTGTTCAAGAGGCTACTGTCCCCATTCTGAAATTCATTAAGAATACTGCGGTCCATTGGCAGGGAACTAGGTCCTGGGCAAATAAATTGCACAGCATCCTTCTCTCCCAAATTAATGGAGCTAATTGGATCTTGATACAGAGCAAAAGCCTATAGTTGATCAGGCCAAAGACTATGTCACTGAAAAGCAGACACTAAGTTCCTACACTAGCAACTATATACTAGTCTATATACTAGTCTCTATACTAGTCTTTCCACTATATGCACCCGCAAACCTCAGCATGAACCAAAATAAAAGCAACAAACAATAGAAACATGTGAAGATAAGGTGACAAAATGCCTCTTAGAACTTCCAGGTTCCCTCAAGCATCCATGGCAAAACCAGGAAGAGGAAATCAAAAGCCACAAAACCAACATATTCAAAAGGATAACACACTAGATTTTTTAAAAATGTCAAAAAGCTCAGCATGCTCAAAGAAGATATAACTAAATACGTAACAGATTTAATAAACAAAATGATCAGTAGATTTACATGAGATACTAATAAAAAATACCATATGAAACATGAATGGCTAGTTTAGCAAAGAATTGGAGTCCAGGAAAAGAAGCCAACAGAAATCCAGGACTATTGAAAGTATGAGCATGAGAAGCAACCAGTGTGACGTGAAGGGTCCGAACTAGAAGAGAGGACTGCAGTCGGAGACCACGTCTTCAAAGATTCCAAAAAGTAACAGTACACGAAAATGAGATCCAACCACTGATAAACGATGAAAAGAATAATGTAAAAACAACTGAAATTAGTAAAAAAATCTGAAGACAGTACAAACGTAACAAAAACCTGTTTACAGAAGTAACAGCAAAAAACCTTTCCAAATACTGGGAAAGAAATATACACAGGTGAGGTGTATAGAATCCCAAATAACTATGATCAAAGAAGAATTTCTCCATGACACAACATAGTCAAAATCCCAGAACTCCAACACAGGGATGGCATCTTAAAAACTGTTAGGCAAAAGCAACAAATCACTTACAAAGGTAAACCCATGAGAATTACCGCAGACTTTTCAGCAAACCTTAAAGGCCAATAGAAGTTGCAATGAAGAACTTCAAACCCCATAAGAAAATAATTTATAACCCAGATTTATATATCCTGCAAAACTATCTTTCCAAATTAATAAAGAAATGTATTTCCAGGACAAATAGCACCTTATGAGACTTATAAACCAGAACTAAAAATAAAAATCTTGAGGATATTCTAGAAAGAGACAATGAAGGCAACAATGGCAAAAAGTGTAACAGAATAAATACACCAGTGAGACTAAGCAGGGAAGCAGAAACACGAAAATAATGAATGGACTTTTGTGGGGTTTTTGGCAGTACCAGGGATCGAACTCAGCACCTAATGTTTGTGAGGTAGGTGCAGTGCCACTGAACTAGTCCCTGGCCCTGCAATAAGAAAATAATGTAAATGACAGAAGTCAACATTTTTCATTAAAACTCTCAGTGTGACAGTCTCAATTCCCCAAACAAAAGATACAGATTAGTAGAGTGGTTAACTCAGCAATATGCACTATATAAGAAATGCATTTAATTAAAAAAGAAATACACTGATTAAAAATCAAAGGTGGAAAATACAGTCCATGCAACAGAAACCCAGAAAATAAAGCAGCATTTTAGACAAAGTAGATTTCAAGCCAAAACTGATGAGAAGAGGCAATGAAGGGAACAATTCAATAGGAGAGACAACTATTATGCTCCAAACACTGGTGTGCTTAACTTCATAACGCAAATATTACTAAGCATAAAGTCAGATAAACATCATTACAATTATAATGCGGGACCTCAAAATCCCTCGTCACAAATAAATTAACTAGACAAAAACTAACAAAGAAATATCAGACCTAAACCAAATCTTTAAACAAATGAATCTGAGAGACCTCTGTAATGCTTCACCCAAAAATATATATAACATTTTCTCCAAAACAGAACATGGGCCAGCCCATACAAAATTCTTAAATAAATGCAAAAGACTTGAAATTACCCCATGCATGGTATCAGCTTATAATGCAAGGAAAATGAAAATCAATGGTTAAAAACACACACACAAGTATGAAAATGTGTGGAAATTAAACAATACTCTCCTAAATAACGAACAGAAGAAACCAAGGAAGAATTCAGACAGTTCCTAGAATCAAACAGTAATACCAGTACAACATAGCAAAACCTATGGACATAATGAAGGCAATACTAAATGGAAGTTTATACCTGTAAATGCCCACAACAGAAAAACAGGAAGTTCAAATAAATAACCTAATGAGCCGCTTCAAGGTCCCAGAAAACAAAAACAATCCTGATTCAAAGTTAGTGCAAGGAAGGAAATTATAAAGGTCAAAGCAGAAATTAATGAAATTGAGACTAAAGAAATCTATAAAAAGAAATTAATTGAAACGTTGTTTCCTTGAAAAATAAAAAAAAAATAGAGAAACTCCTAGCCAATTTTACCAGAAACAGGAAACATCCATATCAATGCAATTAAAAATGTAAAAGACAAAATCACAACGGCCACTACCAAGCTCTACAAGATTATTCATAATCTCGTAGAGAACCTATATTACAGTATAATGGAGAGTATAGAAGAAGTCAGATTCCTACATACATATACATGACCAAAACTGAACCAAGAAGGTATAAATACTTGGTAATCCAGTGAAAATAATAAAACTGAAGTAGCAATTAAAAGTTACCAACTAAGAAAATCTCAGAACTGTATGGACTCACTGCTGAATTCTATAAGAATTTTAGGAAGACCTAACACCAATAATCCTTAAACTTTTTTGTGAAATTAAAAAGTATTCCCAGTCATTCCTGGAAGCTAGCATTCCTCCTTCCAAAACAAAAGTTCCAAAATAAAAAAAAGAGAAAGAACAGGCCAATCTCTTTAAAGAGCATACACACAAAAATCCTCAAGATGTTGGAAAACAGAATGTAACAAATCATCAAAAAGATTACACAGCATGAGGTAGACTTCATCACAGGCTGCAGGGATGGCTCAACACATGCAAATAGCATAGTACACAAGCCAAAGCATGGACAAAAATCACATGACCATCTCCATAGATTCAGATAGAGCCTCTGACAAGATCTACCATCCATTCACAATACCAAATGAAAAGAAAATTGGTATAGAAGGATTTCATCTCAGTCAGATTAAAGCCATTTATGATAAACCAAGAGCCAACATCATATTAAATGGAGAAAATTTGAAGCATTCCCTTTAAAGTCTGGAATAAAATAAGGATGTCCATTATCACTACTCGTCAGCCTGCAGCCTTCCTGCCACTGGGGCCAGACTAGAAACTCCAAGACCCCCATCTGTGTGTGGGAGAGTCTGGGCAAGTGCCGCAGAGGCTGTTTCTATTGGTGTGGGCCAGCTGAATAGAAATGACATTACCACAGGGGAACTCAGGAAAAAAGGAAATGGAGCAAACTGAAGCTCAATCACCAGGACTCTGAGATGGTAACAATAGCAGACCTAGTAAAATGGAAATCAGAACTGATCTGTGAGATGAAAACAGAGATACTGTCCACAGTGAAATATATAATTAAAGAAGAGATCAGGAGCATGATAGACTCTGAGATAACAAAAGCAATGGAACCTTTTAAACAGCTTCAAGCAGAATTCCAGTTGATTAAAAATGAGAACGAAAGTTTAAGAAGTAGGATGAATGAACAGGAGGACCAAATCTCAGGATCACAGCCAATGACCAGGAAAGGAACAATCTAGGGAAAATGACAAGGGACCATGAAAAAATTTTATTCTGTTCATGAAAAAGACTGAAAATATCTTCATCTTCAGTTCTTTTCTAAACATCAGCTCATTAATGGTTTCTACCTAGACGACCCCTTTCATATCATGCTCTCTCATCCATTTTATTTTCCCTCAACTCTCCTTATTTGGATTCTTTAATCCCCCACAACACTCCTGACCTAAACATACCAGGACTTACTTGTTTACAGTTTGAACTTTCTTTCTCTCCCCTAATAAGAAAATAAAATCTAAGACAGAGGGATCTTTGCTATCCCAACAGGTATACTGACTTTTCTGAACATAAATATGTGACATGAAATGAGCCATCAATTTCCTCAGAATGTATAAGCTGAATTTTAAGTTATATACTAACTACACATGTTCACACGAAAAGCATGATAGTGAAGCAACAGGCTTCTGAGTCACGAGAGGTTGGAGTCCAAAGCTAAAGTCACTAATTTCCAGGTAAATGTGGTCCAAAGGCTGATGTCAATGCTGAGATTTAATGCCTTCCTCCTTAAAAAGGTGATGAGTGATTGTTAGAATTAAGTTAGATAATATATACAAAATAACTTACACATTGTCACTAAGGGAGTGAAAATTCAACATATATTACTAATGTTTTATATCTTACCTCTCACATTTCAAGTACATGTCATTAATTCGAAATAGGATTATATATAAAGTGTTGGAAGCCACCCTGTTTGGAAATTACAAGGTCAAAATTGACCAGGACTTTGGACTTGACTCTTGTCTTCATCTCTGGTAACAACAGGGACTCAATGGTCCCACATGCTGTGATGCTTCAGGGCAGAACTGCACCGGATCTCCCCCTTCTCAAGGACTATTGCTGACATCTGCCTTGCCCTGAGGAATCCTCATCTACATAACTTCTCTAGGACTATTGTTGGTGTGGCCCTGCCTTTCCAGGTATTTTAGAATGTAGATAATAAAAGGTGTGGTAGGCTGAGATCCGAGTCCTTGCCACCCAGAGTAGCATGGATCAGACCCAAGCTCAGTTTTCTCTAAGTCTCATTTCTGCCTAATTATTAATTACTTCTCTGTGTGCTGTGAACTCACAGGAGACTAGAGCTTAATGCAAAAGTTCTAGTTACGTTCCCTTCCCCTGTTTACTACAATAAAGGAACATTATAAAGAAAATCGAAATTTCTAACAACTGTGGGTGGAATTCCATTTTAGAATCTAACACAAAAACTTTTGACAAAACTTTGCACCGTACTTTAAGTTTTGTAATGTATATAAAATATAATGTAAAAAATTGTAGTACTTTCCTTTTTACTGACAGAGAAAGTATTTCATATCAGCCCCCACAAAATATTAAAATCTTCACTGAAAGTGTTCGTTCATTAACATATTTCTTGGAAACAGATTAACTGGACTAGTGGCCTTTGGACTGAGATTCAAACCTTACTGTAAAAATAAAACCTTACATTTCCTCATTAACATGTTAGACAAAAGAAAAATAATTTTGAAAAATGTATTGTAAGTCCCTGGTTGTAATATAAAGACCCTGGTCCAAAACTACAGCCACAATAACCATTTTGACAAGTGCAGTGGAACAGACACATGGTATTCTTGACGTTTACGCTGCACACTCACACGTGATCTGGTATTGCCGAAATAGAATCTTTATTTCTGAACATTCCAAAACAGCAGTGTACACAGTAACAAATATTAAGTCATATACCATAAGAAAGCATTCATTAGTGCAAATGGGTTTTGTAAAAGGTCTATCAAAAGATTTATTTGCTTTAAAATGCATTCATTTCCAGAAGCATTGTTAATAAAACATTACAGTTTCATCCTTTGTAATAAAGTATTGAAAACCAGTTGTGGTACAGTAGCAAACATTGCAGGTATTGTGCAATGAGCTGTGATGTCATTATAAATATGAAACCCATGTACGACAATAAATTAACAACAAAAAGACAAGACTGTTTAACTCTGCTGTCTGGCTATCTCTTTGCAATGCTTCAAATATGTTGTGCTCATTCAACATAAAGTTATGTCTCAAATTGAATGGTGTATTTTCGCTGATATATCCCTAGAGCTAAAAAAATAGTACCTTACCACAAAAATATTTTTATGGCACAAAATTTAAGTTGTTTGATAGTGGTTCACATAGATGTAAAAAGAAATAGGCACCAAAAAATAAAATTCCTGTAAACTATAAAAAAGTAAAATTCAAATTGTACGTTATAGAACCTAGTGGTAAATATGTGATGTATTAAAATACAGAACATGTAATGGACAGGTGTTTAGAACACATAAGTAAATTGAACAAGTTACTTTAAAAAACTCATATGGCAAAGCATTATTGATACATCTCAATTCTTTCAAAAAGTATTCGGGTACAGAGCAGTTCTACAAAAACTTCCTAGATCTAAGTGTCACAATACTGCAACCACTGGTTTGAGAATGTTGCAGTATTTCAGGCAAATATTTAAGTGCAATAATTAGTCTCTGGTGATTGGTCCATTGAAAAACAATGCAGTAATTATGTTAAAATGCAAAAGGGAAAGAATATCCCAACGTCCACTGTTACCCAGCCAGCTAGGTAACACAACCCTCATTTTCACTTCTTTCCCATTCTTCAAGAGTACATAAAACTGCATCAGTAGCAACCATCTCTCCAATTTCCATCCCTCAGTGTGCTGAGTGAAGACAGAGGCTTTGGAGGTTGCAGGAAACTATAAAGGGATGAAAAGGAGAAACAGACTGTTAATAATCTTCTGAGTCACATCACTTACTCTGATCTCCTTCCCCTCTATGCTCCTCCATCCAGTAACAACGAGCTACTAGTGCTGTCCCAGGTGAACCCTGAACTTCACACTCTGGCCCTTCATAGTACAAGCTCAGAGGGTGGAAGCCCAGGCTGTCCAAGAGTAGCTTACATGCAACAAGCTTGAGGAAATAGACCTTCTCATATAGTTTGGAAGTGACAATGTTCCCTGGAGTTTGGTGTGTAGATGTATGTCAAAGGACAAACAGACTTGTCCATAATAACATATATACATCAAAATATATCATTTTACTCAGTCATTAGCATCGCTTTGCCTGTAGTCACTGCATATATACACAATCTCTGAGAGTAGACTGAGTCATCTTTCATGTACGTTTCCTGTTTTTATTTTTATCAACTTTTCTAGTTTCTCAATTTGTTCTTGATACGAACAAGTATACATCTAACCAGAAAATAAAAGTGAAAGTATAAACATATAAATACATAAAGAAGGAAAAGTTACTTACTCCTACATCCCTTTCAAGATTTGACTGCGGTTCTCTCTCCTCCTTCATATACTAATTTCTTGTAAGAGCTGTCTGTATTTACTCTACTTTCTCATCAATCTCCTCTATTCATTTTTGTGAGGTTTTTTGTATTTGTTTGTTGTGTGTTTTTTTTGCAGTAAGGAACTCTGGAATATCCAGTTCAAGAAGGGTACATCATAACGATGAGCTTTTCTAAAAATGTTCTCTGCAAGTAATCTAAAATTTTCAACTACAAAACAAAAACACTACTAGGCCAAATCTAATTTACTAATATAAATGGGTTAGAATCCCTACCGAGTATCCAGATCCCTCTAACGTCATAGGGGGCACATACGCTGAACATATTTTACACTCTGACACACAGTGACCGATCTGAAACAGGCTTGACGTCTTCCCTGCACTGTGCACGGCTCTTAGCTCTGAGGTCTCCAGCAGTTACCCAAAGAATCCACGACCCTCCACCCTCGAGGAACTCGTAATTTTGGACAGCAGTGTCATGCGTGCAAGGAGGGAAGGGAACATGCCATATACAGCAGTTGGAGGCAAACAAATCTCATAAGGCTCTAAAGACAGGGCCGATGGGCCAATTCAAGCAAAAAAGTGAACAGTGTATCTAAAAGGAAGTGAAGATGGAAGAAGATGAGATGAAACAGAAGAGGACTTGACCACACAGTGATACGCAACACTTTCCAGAGCAAGGCCACAACCGGAAGCATAAAGGACAGTGGACCACTAAGGCTAAACTGAGAAGCTATACAAGTGAAGTGTTCCTGGAGCAGAAGAAGTCATACAAACAGAGATTCCTACCTCCTGACAGGCTGTGCAATTTTGCTCCGAGGCAGATTACTTCCATTTATTGCCAGGGAAGGTCGCGGAAGTGCACTGCGGCCCATGATCCCAGAGGCTGCAGCTTTGTTCGGGGTGGGGATTCCAGTGTTGGAATATAACTGGAGGCCGTTGGACAAAGGCATGTTACTGCTGCCTTGAACCGTTGGACTCACGTAGGCTGTGGCTTTGAGAGGCTGTCGGACAGACACTGGGAAATGTCCTGCGCTGTGGACCCTGTGTTGCATCTGTCCTGGTGATGGAACTAGAAGACGAAAGGGTATTTGTGTGAGAAAACCTTCGGTGCCCCACCATCGAGGAAATGTGTTATATTCACAGAAGCCTGGACTGTATGAAACGAGATAAAGGAAATACAGATTCCAGACACTATTCAGTACTGGCAAATTTTAATCTTAGACAAGAGCCACCTACTGTCACTCAACAACATTAGGAAGTTCCTAACTATAGTGCACCTCCAGGGCTCCCTCATTGCATGCAGCGAAGATCCAAGGACACATTCTGACAACCCCAAAACTGAATTTGTAGCTTACTATTAACTTGATGCCATCTCAATAACCGATATACTCAACTAATAACTATTATGTGTACTATGCATATTATATAGCAGAATAAAATACTGAAGAACTGTCCAAGAGATCACTTTGTCCTGTGTCACAGTTCACTGCAGACATGGCCTGCCCTCTGGAGATGGTCAGCTTCATGAGGCATTTTCAGTAGGTACTGTCAACACTTCAGCTCACCTCAGCAACAGGCAACAGCTATGAAATTATTCCAGTGGTACAGCAGGCTCAACGGCTACTTTGATGCAATTACAATTCAATACACCATCTTTGAGTTTGTTTACACTTCTCTAAAACTGATAATGGAATCACATATATCTGTAAGCACCGTGTGCATAAATTTTGATATACTTTAACTTTATGTCTATTTTATGGTAGTAAATAAAAATACCTATTTCATGCATTAATGACATACCTAACTTTTTCCCTCATATTTCTAGGAGACAAGTTTGTTTTTGTTTTTTTTTTTTTAGGTTTTTTTGAGACAGGGTCTTGCTTTGTGGTTCAGGCTGGTCCTGAGCTCAGCCTCAAACTCATATCACAGCAATCCTCCTGCCTCTACCTCCCGAGTGCTGGGATTACAGGTGTAAGCCACCACGCCCAGCACTGTGGTGTATGCCGGGGTACTGGTCATTGCTGGGGTGAGTCTCCACCCCAGTATGGTATGTGGTTACCGGGAATTGAACCCGGGTTCTTGCACTTGCAAGACAGGCACGGGAACCACTGAGCTGACTCCCCGGCCTGAGGAGACAAGTTTTGTTAGCCAACTTTTTCAAAACTGTCCCATAGCTCAAAAAAAAAATCATGTGTACACTAATTCAAAGTTCAAACTTGTTGTTCAAGCGTCACCTGTATGTTTAGAAGCCAGTGCTAAGCACAGCCTTCTTTGCTTTAGCAAATATAATAATATACTGTCTCTGAGTTCTTATAAGACAAATCCTTCCTTGCTTGCTTGGAAGACCTTACAATTTCTTGATGGTTGTTCTGGGGAAGTTTAATAAAAACCAAACAAGGGGCCAATTTAACAGGTGTAATTATAAAAAGGAACAGTATATGTAAAGAACCAGTATCTACAGGTACAAATGGCTTACTGCAAACATTATTAAATAACATTATGACATTTACTGATCTCAAAAGGTTGTTTTGAAAATTAAATAAATTAATCTACTGAAAGTCTCAGAATGGTGCCTGGCACTTGTAATGGCTCAATCCAACAAAAATAAACTATTATGAGCGTTACAACAACCCTTAACCCCGATGGGTTTTCAAAGTGAACGTGTCCACAGAGTCGCTCCACATCTCAAGACGAACAATGTTGTCGGCGCCTCCTGGGCTCTCTCATTCTTGCTCCTAGGCAGAAATTCTGAGAATTAACTTATTCCTGCCCTTTTCTTACATGTGGTTATCCCTGTTTTGAACTGTGTAAAATGGAATTACAGAATAATATGTTCCCTTCTGTGTCTGGCTTTTTCATACAGCATTATTTATCAAATCATACATGTACTATATGAATGTCACGATTTATTCTCCCCTTGATGGAAGACTGGATTATTTCATCTGGGGTTTTATGAACATTCCTGAACATATTTTGGTGTTTATATTCATTTATTATGTTGGGTATACACAAAATTCTTTAATTATTACAATAAATAAATTTAGTAAAGTTGTTAGATACAAGATCAAAATGAAAAAAATTTATTTTATCCTAAATGCCAGAAAACCAATGAGAAACTAAAATTAGAAAAAAGCACTATTTATAGAAATGTAACTAGAAATATGTTTAACTACAGATATATGAAACCTTTATACAGAAAGCTATATTTCTGCGACACACTGAAGATTTAAATCCACAAACAGTTGACTATTTTATGTAATAAAAACCAATTATACTATTAAGATTTTCCCAAAATTGATCTACACAATCAATAAAATTCCAACTAGTTTCATCTGAAACAAAATTACAGACCAGCTGTTAGGACAGAGTCCAGCTAAGTGTCATCATCTCTGCTATACACAAGACAGATTACCGTCCTTGACTTAAGAAAACAAAGAGTAACTAGGAATTAATTAACTAATCAGTTAAAATTAATCAGTATAATTCTAATTTACATATGAAAAATGAAGGATTAAACTATGCCCCAGACTTTATAATTAAGAAGACTTAAATTATTTCTGTATGGTTTCTACGTGGATGTCTCCCCAAAGCCTTATTACTGACAGGTGGGGATTGGGGAGATGACTAGATCATGGGGGTGTGATACCCAGTGGGCTAGTTCACTGATGACGTAACTGTGCTGTTGGGAGGTAATCCTGGTCTGTGGAGGTGGGTGCGTGGGAGTGTGGCTCAAAAAGGTCTATCTCCATTCTTCCTCCTTTGACCTCTCTGCTTCTCCACGATGCCAGAAGCTGGCTCCTCTCTGCCATGCCCACCACTTTGACCCACTTTCCCCTGGACTGAACCCCTACACACTGAAAGCCCAAATGAACTGTTCCTCATTACAGTTACAAGTGTTCAGTATTTTGCCTCAACAACAAGAAGCTCAATTACAGGTTTCTACCTACTGTAGTGTTTTTCTTTCTACATTATGTTTCCTTCCAACTTAACTGACCTTCGCTTTTTCCAGAAAAGAAAACTAGCAATCTTCATAACAGAAATTTAGAACAAAATA
Source organism: Petromus typicus (assembly GCA_004026965.1). Classification (NCBI taxonomy): domain Eukaryota; kingdom Metazoa; phylum Chordata; class Mammalia; order Rodentia; family Petromuridae; genus Petromus; species Petromus typicus. Next base: position 30,394 of record PVIR01002374.1, read on the forward strand.
TAGAAAGCACAGTAACTCATAATGCTCAGAAATGCTGTAATAACAGAATCCTAAGATATGAAGCCAAAGGTCTGCCAGTCCTATCATATAAGAACGCTCTTCTTGAGAGCAGACAACGACCCATTATTTTAAGTATTCTGTGTCTTAAAATTGGCTCCTATATTTTTTTGACAAGTTAACATCATACTGTAAGCCCTTCTGTCAAATATATTTTCATCATGTACATTCAATTCTATTCTGGATTACATACATTTTTCTAATGTTCAACTGTCACTAACCTATACTAAGTTGGAGTCAACAAAAATTTCTAAGTCAGTAACATATTTGCTATTGCCAAAACCAAATTTGTCCTATTATATACTGTTGATTTCTGTAACTCAAATACAGAATTGTATATTTCAGTAAACTTTTGTTGTGTTGCAGCTGACCTCTCTAAGCTCCTGACATAAAATTAGTTAGCACACTCTCAGTTGCATGCCATTAACGAACGAACAGTTTGTTCCTGTGTCTTTACACAAGTCATCAACTGAAATATGTAACGAGTGAAGGCCTAACACATAATTCTATGGCTTGGATTCATTCACTCAGTGCAAGTGCACAGTTTAGGGACTGGAACAGAAAATCAGCTAGTCTCAGGTCTAAGCCCAGAGGCAGTTTATGATCTCATGAAAAGGACAAATAGGTTGTTAATAAAGCCGAAACCAGGTTGAATATGATTTATCTGAAATGTCCAGGAACAGAAGTGTTTCAGATTTTTCTGGATATAAAAATTTATGCACACACATAATGAGGTATCTAGGAGGTGGAGTAAATTCCAAAAGCAAAATCCATTTATGCTTCATACATATATATAGTTCTAAAGTTTTTTTAAGCAATATTTTAAATAATTTTGTGCATGAAACAAAGAGTCATGTAAGGATTTTCTATTTGCAACATCATGTTAGCAAATCCTAGAGCTTTTCACGGTTTAGTTTTTTTTTTTTTTTTTAAGACAGGGTCTCATTTCGTAGTTCAGGCTGGTCCTTAACTCAGCAATACTCCTTCTGCCTCTGCCTCCTAAGCTGGGATTACAGGCATGAGCCACCATGCCCAGCATTGTGGTAAATGGTACTGATTGCTGGTGGGTGTCAGTCACCATGCCTGGCACTGCTGTACGTGGTTACCAGGAAGTGAACCCGGGTCATGTGCTTAGAAGGCAGGCAGTGGAACCACTGAGCTAAATCCCTGGCCCCACAGTTTGGAATTTTGATTAGGGTTACTCATCGAGTGCATTGAGTAAATAAGAGGTGAACAACACAAGTCTGACCCATGTAGGATTATTTGGGGACCTTTAGGAGAATGTGTTATATTCTTCAATAAAATAGTGAAGAGTTTTGATGTGGCAAACAGACACAAACTGGAAGGCAGAGGGTATGGCATTAGATGTGGTCTCAACTTGAATGACTTTGGGCTCTGCCCAGGGATAGTGGAGCACACCTGCGGATGTGGCCTGCATGGTGTGCCCTGTGTCTGGTCTCAGACACTACTGCTCTGGCTCTTCCCCTGCTCTGCTTCCTGGCTCTCATGAACTAAGTTAAGCAGCTTTGCTCTTCTAGACCTGGTGTGTGCCGTGGAGCCAGCCAATCCAGGACTAAAACCGTGAGCAAATTAAACCTCTCCTCCTTTAAACTCTTCACTTGAACTGTGTCTCAGAGACAAGAAAGCCGACTAGCACTAGGGGAAGAGGAATAGCCAGAGAGAAGAGCAGCACAGAGTCAGAATATCACGATAGTTAAGAGCAAAAGCTCCAGCCCCAGCCAGGCCTATGTGTGAATCTCTGCACGCATGGCCTCCTATACACTGTTACTTAATCCATGAGAAACTGGTTTGTTCTCCACAAAATGGAAATAACAATAGCAACGTCCCAGTGTTGTTGGTAATTAATGAGATAATATAAACAAGTTAGCATGGGTCCTTGTACAGAGCAAATGCTATCATGTTGTTGATAGGAAGTAAGACATAAAAGAAGTGAAAAATCACATGTTGGGGAAAGCTAGAGTTGGGGAGTGGGGGTTAAATACCATTTTGGACCACACACCTCATTTATGACTATTTTGACACTGAACTATCTCAGTTTGGATGTGAACACTGGAGCTAGAACCCTGTGCCTTCGTCCCAGGGCCACTGTAAGACAACCTCACAGTGATTCACATGGACACCATGTGTATAGATGGAAAAATAAATCAGGAAGCAAGCCCCTGACGCAAACAGAGAACACACAGCCTGAGGGCTGATGTTTACTGTGTCATTCACTGCTGGAGAAACTAGGCAGAAAAATACACAACAGGCAATGTGGGAACTTGAAATGGAGAAGGTAAAAATTACCTTAAACACATTAAAATACAACTACACATGCAAGAAAATATGCTATCAAATGATGCAAACCAAGACCAAAGTAACCAATAGATAAATTAATCTGTTTTTTCAGAGAAAAGACGTTCTCAGATTCACAGCTAGAAAGAGAAGAATCTGCAAAGAAAAAACAGTAAATTGTACTAGCCAAATACAGAAGTTACATGACAAGGAGAATAGTCCACGTAATGTGTTTGCAAGTAAGAAAAGAAATGCAACAGTAAGTTATTCTCCTAACAGTGTTACAATGGATTACAAATTACCAAAAAATGAAAAAGAAAAGAAAAGCTCTGATACTCACTACAAGACTGTATCCTTGAAATCCCATTTCCAGCTCCATGCAAGCTCGAGTCAAAGCTCTGGCTGTTCCGCACCGTGACTGGAGAACTGACGTTACTGCTCACGGCAGCTGTACTTGGCATACGGGCCAGGTTGGGCATACTTCTCCGGAGTTTATCTGGGAAGTAAAGAATCTTACTAAGTTCAAAACTGCAACTGTATGCCAGGTGTAACACTTACTTTCCAAAGTCAACAAATAATATTCCACTTTGTTCAACAACAACTAAAAAAGTAAAGTGTACAGTATACATAAGTTAATAGAATTACTGTCCCGTGTAAGAAAACCTACCCTTCGACAGAAGAAATCTACCCAATAGACTGTTGTTAACAGCAAACAAGTATCGTTCAAAAAAAGATAGGGCCTGGGCCGGGGAGTTGGCTCAGTGGTTCCGGCGCCTGTCTTGCAAGCGCAAGGGCCCGGGGTTCGA